>PVIY010010224.1:0-69488 GCA_004026745.1 Myrmecophaga tridactyla
GAGATATTGATGAGAGGTTTTCAGAGCAGTAATAAAAGTAGAAAGTCAAACCGGAGTGGACTGAGAATGGAATAGGATATGGAGAACAGAAGACGGTGAACACAGACAGCGTCCCTGAAAAGTTTGTCTGTAAATAGAAGAAGAAAAATAAGACTGTGGTTGACACATCTCAGAAAGATTGCTCCAGTCCTTAAGAGGGGAGAGAGTTGTGTTTAGTTGTTAATTTAAAGGGACAGTCATTCAAAGTAACCAGAAGACTGCAGTCAGATTTCAGATGTTTAGGTCAGGCTTTTTTTTTAATTCAACTACAGTGTGCATAATAGCCACCATGGAGCTTGTTAAAAAATGAAGGGTCCATGACTATTCCCATAGATTTGGATTCAGAAGGAAGGCATTGGAGCTCAGAGATGTGCATTAATAAAGCTCTCAAATGATTCTGTCATTAGAAGTGCAACTTGATAGTGTTCTGGCTCTCTGGTGGACTGGAAAGAGATAATACATGTGTGTGTGAAGGAACTCAAAATATTAACAGCCCTAAGGTCCTTCTTGAGTAGACAGTTTCTTCACTGAAGAAATTATCTCCCTAGAAAAACCCAGAGGCATTGTGATCTAGACATAAGATGAAATGAGGGGATAAAAAAAAATAGATACATTTATTTGCTAAAGAAATGAATAAAAAAGAGAGGGAAATTGTGGGGAAAAGAAGACAAAGGAGAATGGAGTGAGGTAGGAGTGAGTGGGGAAGAGACAGTGAATTTTCAAGAGATTAGCACTTAAGGGCAAAGGAGGCCACTGAGAAGAAGAGTGATGGAATGACTTTCGTTATCTGAGTCATCAGTCAATTCTAAGGTGTGTATGTTGCTGCTATTATGAAGATACCTTCTGACTCCCAGAGCTTCTCTAAAATCTGATGTGTCTACAAGAGATATAGTAGTGGTCAAAGCGATGGGTAGATGAGGGAAGCTCGGTCTGTCCTGCATGGGTTTCCCCACTGAACTTCATAATTTCAAGAGAGACAGAAATCCAGGAAGTCCAGGCCACTATTTAAATGGACAGGCTGTGGTCTATAGTACAAAAGAGTACAAACAAGCAACAGTTACTCTACATTATCAGTTCAGGGGTCATTGAGAAACAAGCGTCCTTTTCTCACACTATTATAAAACTGGTATCTAGATTGCATATTCATTCGTTTAAGAGATGTATACTATAAATCAATGATATCCTCTATATAATAGGATATAAAAGTGAGATAACAGTTAAAGTTTCTATGCTCATGGAGCTTAAAGTATAGTGAAGAAGACAAACAGAAAATGAATAATCCCCAAAATATAATGATAACTTGTGAAGTCCAAGGTAGATGAGACATATGCCATTGTAAAAGTCTTTAATAAGGGAAGATGATTTAATGTGAAAGATCAGATAAATTTTCCAAGAAATTGAGCTGAGAGCTGAAGGGTGAGTAAAAGTTAATGGGGTTAGAAATATCTTCTTCAGAATGTCAATGAGAGGGGTAAATGAAATACTGTATGAAAAGCCTCAAGCTGTGTTTCCATGATTCTAAGATGGTATTGATGAAAAGATACATTGATTTAACAGCTTTTGGGGGATTATAGAAACATGACCACTTTACATGCACACATTTAATGTAAGGTGCAGCTTCATTTCTGAAATATTAAAATGTTAACAGCATGCGGATTGGGTTGAAATATTATTCATAGTCTCAGCCTAACACAGTCACTGCCACATAGTAAGTACCCAACAAACACTTTTAAAATAAGTTAATATTTGCCCCCTTCTGTCCCTCTCCTTTCCTTCCTTTTCTCTCATGTCTTATTATCCTATTTATCTTTTCAAGTACGCACAAAAAGTTTGCTAAATGTACTCATACTGAAATGTTAAAGTCTTATATATTCCTCCTTCATAGAGTATTCTCACTTTAGCAGATGCTGTAGGAAAGCTAATGTTTACTCTTCAAAAAATCAGTGCATAATGGTAGAATTTGGGGCATCTCTGCTAAGAGTATTTTAAAGTGAGGACCTTCTCAGGACCTCTGAATCAGAATATATAAGAAGAAATTTATATGAGAGCTTCATAAATGTAGTTAAGAAAACAGATACTTAACATGGTAACAGGTCATGTTTTGGGCAAATCACTGTCCAATGCAGGTAGACAGGGTAGCAATCTGTTGAGTCTTTCAAGGTCACTCCATCTTATGACCTCCTCTGGATTCTTGAAGTCTTTCTAGTCAGCAGGGGGATGGAAGAGACATAGAAACCATAAGGGAGTTATGTAAGAGCCAGTCTGGGAAGAAGCACACATCAATCCTGCTCATATTCCATCAGCCAGAACTTAGTCTTATGACCACATCCAAATGCGAAGTTGTTTGAAAATGAAGTCTAGGTGAGTGTCCAATACATAGAAGGAGACACAGATATTGGCAGGTCCTAGAAATATCTACCATAACACTTATTCTATCTGTATGTGAGAGTCCACCTGACACCTGTTTCTATCACTAGCACCCTACAACCTCTGTCATTAGGGCATGCATTTGGGGGCAGGTTTTTACTTCTGTTCTTATCACAATGACCAAAATCAGTAGTTACCCAACGTAGTTACTCATAAAATAGCTTGGAAAAGTTTTATAAAAAGTATATCCCCAGGTTCCACCTTAACCTAATTCAGTTGACTCTCTAAGTGAAGGTGCTGGGAAAAACTACCTTAAAAATCTCCCCAGGTAGGGCGGGTCATGGTGGATCAGCAGGCAGAGCTCTTGCCTGTCATGATGGAGACCTGGCTGGGTTCGATTCCCAGTGCCTGCCCACGCAAAAAAAAAAAAACAAAAAAAAAATGAGCCATCTATAATATCATGCAAGATGCCTTTCAGACAAGAGACAAGGTGAGAGAAAATGAAGGGACCTAACAATCACAGATCACCTGGTACCTGAATGAGTCTTTACATAGACTATTTCATTTCATCTTCATTATCTCATATGAAGTATATAATCTTACTATCCATGCAGCTCTCAAAGAATGATCAAGTGAGCTGGTGCCAGGTTTACAACCAAGGCCAAAGGTAGAACAGGCTGTCCCATAAGAGGCCAGGAGTGAAGGAAGGAAGTGAGCTATATCTGAGATAAAACCTTTTAGAGAATGTAAAGCGTAAATCAAGATCAGTCAAGAAACTGAAAAGAGAGGAATAAGGCTGAAAGTAAGAGATAAATCTGAGCTTGGGTACTAAGAAGCCAAGGCATGGAGTAACAACAAGTCAGGAGTAAGGGACCAAAGGCCTTCGGCCATGGTCATAAATAGAGAAAGGGGACTGAGGGGCTTGGAACAATACTGTTGGAAGTGGTATATGTTAGCAGGCCAGGCACAGTCACCAACCATTTTACAAATAAAAAACAAAACTAAACTAAAAGTCAGAGAGATTAAGTAATTTCCCAATATCACTCAAAATTCACACCCCAGTTGTGTCAGACCATGTGATATACATTTATATGAGGGCTGGACCTTGTTTTGTTGGCCATAAACAAAACAGAGCTAACTAGCCCATTTGTGTATGGATTCTGCAACACGGACTGTGGGGACAGACTCTAAGGTGGCCCACCTGACCCCATCCCTTAGTGTTCACTCCCCTTGAGAGTAGTAGGAGCTTATGACTTCCTTGTATCCAATAAAATATAGCAAGATAGGATGTCACTCAAATGATTATGTTACATTATGTAAGACTCCCTCTTATCATAGATGCACTCTCTTTCCCTCTTTCTGGCTTTAAAGAAGCAAATAGCCATGTTGTGAGAAGACCTGTGGAGAAGACCACATGGTAAGGATGGACGGATGGTTCAAGAGTTGGGAGAAACCTCTGGCTGGGAGGCAGCAAGAAATTTGAGTACTAACTATTTTTTATTTATATTTATTTATATTTATTATAGCTGCAAGGAAATAAATTCTAACAACAACTTGAGTGAGCTTGGTAGCAGAGTCTTCCCAAGTTGAGCCTTCAGATGAAAATACACCTTGTTTGCATCCTAAAGAGACCCTGAGTAGAGGACCCAACTTAATCATATCCAGATTCTTGACCCATAGAAACTGTGAGATATCCAATATATGTTGTCTTAAGCTACCAAGTTTGTGGTCCCTTGTTATGTAGTAATAGAGATCTAACACAGGGACCTCGTTTGCTTCTCGGTCTAAGTCATGCAGGTTTGACAAGGATTGGTAATTCTAATACTGAAAACTTGACTGTCCAAGATGGAATTTGAAAACGGACAGTACACACATCAGCCCAAGTTTTAATTCTTGTTTCCCAATTGTTGGGGATTGAATCTTGTCCCCCACAAAAGACTCGCTCAAACCCTAACCGCAGGTCCTGTGGGTGAACTTATATGTAAATAGGACCTGTGAAGATGTTACTAATTAAGGTGTGGCAAAACTGTATGATGCTGACCCTTAATCTAACATGGCTGAAGTCTTTTTAAGTGAAGGAAATTGGACTCAAAAGTAGAAGCCCGGGCGGTGCAGTTGTAGCTCACTGGCAGAATTCTCACCTGCCATGCCAAAGACCCGGGTTCGATTCCCAGTGTCTGCCCATGCAAAAAAAAAAAAAAAAAAAGAAGCCCAAGAAGAAGAAAAAGACTGCCATGTAATAGAGGCAGATATGCATCTACAAGCCAAGGAGCTCCAAAGATTGCTAGCAAGCTAGCACCATAACACTGCAAACTCTGGGAGAAAGCATAGCCTGGCCTGATTTGGGATTTCTTGTTTCCAAAGCTGTGAAACAATAAATTCCCATTGTTTAAGCCAAGCAGTACATGATATTTGTCATACCAATATCCCTGGCAAACTAAGACACCCATCATCCAGAAAGGGGCCTTCCTGTATCCTCTGTGCTAATCATCCTTCCATACTGATGGTATTTTCCTTCTTGCCAGGTTCACTACATAAACACTCAGCTTTCCTATCTGCAATTACTGAAATGCCAGCCTACATTAACTTCATGCCTGATTGGCTTTGAAATTAATAAACATCATTCCAAACTTCACACAGATGGACGTGAAAAAGAAGATGGTAAAATGAATCAAAATAAGTGCAGCAATTCTTATGCAAATTTTGAAAGAGCAGCCCAGCATGGGGGCTTGTGCCTGCCAACCCCATATACCCTGAGTGGATGGGTGGGAGAACACTTGGCTCCAGTCCCCTCTCCATGGCCAGAAATATCAGGCCCTTAGAGAATAAAGAAATGTTTAGAGCAGCTCAGGGTAGAGCTTTGAACTGCTGGACTCTTTGGCCGCCGACAACAATTGACAGATGGAGCAGGTTATGGAGCCAGGTAGGGTGGCTGAGTTGCAAACTAGCTTCCCTCCCATCAGCCCCTCCTCCTGTTCCTCTGGGATGCCCCACAGGAACTCAGGCGGAAATAGGAATTCAAATGGATGGGAAACACCTTAACAACAGCTGCTAAGTCAACCCACAGAGTGAGCCAGCCTTTGGGAATGTGAACCCTAACTGTCCTTCATCCTTTTCAAAAACAATATTAATCAGGCACAAGTAGGGAAAGAGAGCTACCTTAGACTGTGGATGACGTGCTGGCCATATGCTGGCTTTATCCTATAGACAGGATTAAAGATATTCCCCACAGGAGCCCATGAAATCTCCATCTCAACGACGCAAAAGGAACTGAAATATGTATAATACACTTCCTTGCTCAGAAATCACAGAAATTTTTGGACTAGTCAAGTCTATCTCACCCACCTCTGCCAACTATGTTCCCAGCCTTTTTTCCTCTTCTCTCCCACCAAATTATGAATCCTACTTTGTGTTTTTTTTCTACACTTTACATCTCATCCTTTCATTTTCCCCTCCAGTCACATCTTCACATCTTCTCTCAATCTCTCTCTCTCTCTCTCTCTCTCTCTCTCTGTCTCTCTCTCTCTCAGACACACACACACACACACACACACACACACACACACACACACACCCCTGTCATCTGAAAATATATATTCCTAGAACAGGGCAAAATGAAAAGATTGAAAATATATTAAAGTTCAAATTGAGAAAAAAATACCTGCCAATGCAAATAAGCCATATATCAAAGACTAAAAATAGTTCTTGGGAAAATGTCACCCTCATCTGCAAATCCAATAAGCAAATGTTTATTGCACACCCACTATATTCAGGACGCTAAACTAGATGTTAAAGAACATATAAATATGACTAAATTGAAATTTCTCTCCTTAAAAGTTTGTACTTTGTAGAGCTCTTGTGGCCTAGGGTCCAGGCCCCCTTTCTAAATGGGAATAAGACCCCAAGCATGTAACAAGACAGCTTTAACCGGGACAAAGGTGTGAGGGAAGGGGTTAAGAATGCAATCACAGATGTAAAATGACACAGATTGTAATTTAGCTTTAAACACTAATCTTAGTATAACATCAAGTCTTAAGCCTCTTTAATGATTATGCTAGAGGCCTGATGTCCTCATACTATATAGAATGTCTTTGTTCTAAAATTATATACATATTTCCCATGTACTCCTTTCACTCGCAGAGTGCCACCCCCCAGACGGCTGCCACCGGAGACTCTCTACTGTTTATAAGTCCTAATAAATCTAAATCTATTTCTGTGTCTGGCGTTTTGTCCTAGTCTCATTGCAGCATCAGCCTGTGCTGTGCACAAGCTCAGTCTGGGCCCAAACAGGAGCTAAGAAAAAAAGATTATAAGGACAACATAGTGCATACATTGTATTATAATTAATAAGCAGTCTTTATATTTGTAATCGTATTATGTCCTTACATAAAGCCTCTTGTAAGAGTTTTTTCCTGATTAAAGCAGAGATGCTAAAGGGAGACTCAGAGATGTTGTTATCTGCTAAAGGTTACCTGGAAAATGAGCATTTGAACTGAATCTTGAGCACAATTCTTCTAACTCTGAATCCATCCTTTCCACTTTATGCAATTGTCCCTAAATGAAACCAACTATGAGTATCAAAAATGTTGACGAATCGGAAAAAACTTTTCAAATTGCATGGAAACGATTGGCAGAGGGGATATAGAATTTGAGCTGGGTCTGGAAGTACAGGTAGGTATAGTGGTTAGAGAAGCAGGACAGAATACTTTACTTGTGGAAAATGATGAGAGCAAAGGCTTAAAAACAGAAATAAGGGGCTGGCCATGATGGCTCAGCAGGCAGAGTTCTCACCTGCGCCAGACATCCGGGTTCAATTCCCGGTGCCTGCCCAGGTCCAAAAAAAGAAAAAAAAAGCAGAAATAAGCATTACTGTATTTAGGGCTGTTATTAGTTAGCTAGAGCTGCTATCATAACTGTCAGGCACTGTGACTTAAACAACAGGAATTTGTTGTTTAAGTTTGGGAGGCCAGAAGTCCAAAATCAAAGAATCAGCATGTTTTGCTTTCTCTGGTATCTGTAGCAGTGTGGTGGTGGCTTGCTGACAGTCCATAACCCAATCTTTCCTTCCATTATGTGGTTATCTCCTTCTGTCCCCTCATCTAGCTTCTCCTCCTCCTGCTCAGTTGTCTGTCTCTGTACGTAGTTCTTCTCCTTAAAATGACTCTAGTCATATGGATTGAGGCCAACGGTGACTCAATATGGCCTCAACCAAATACAGTTACAAATGAGTCCACATTCAGATTTGAATATAACTTTGTGGGGGACATGAGCGAATTTACCACTAGGGCACTCTGAGTATTTACAAGGTACTATCACCCTCATTTCAGTTATTAGAAACTGTTTGTTTTCTATGTCTATAAAAGGAGAAAATATCTTTTCAATCATTCATGCAATTCAGGCATTCTTTCCTCTTGAGGCTGGGGGCTTAGGCAGCAATTCCTGTGCATGTGGGAGAGAGCAGTAACATATGTGGCTCACTCCAAACTGCCTGAATTCATATCTCATTTCCATCATTAACTAGCTGTGTAACCTTACAAAAATTGCTTCAGTGTCCTTATCTATTTAATGGAGGATTGAGGAGTACCTATTTCAAATTATTTCTCTGAGGAATAAGTGAGTTATCTCCTCTAAAGTGCTCCAAACAACACCTAGCACATGGTAAGTGCACAATAAATATTGTACCTGAATCCTCCTGAGCATCTCATGTTTTTCTACAACAACTGTCAAACAACCCCACCTAGAACCATCAAAGCAAGAAAGATTGAGAGCATGCCCCAGGGCCTGTTTCTGGGCAGTTAAACTGGTAGTTAAAACAGTAGCACAGAGAGCTGGAAAACCCCTGAAGGTTGCTGTAGGAAGCTGCTTGGGAGCCAAATGGATTCTGAGCAAAACAAGTTTTATAGACCTAATTAGGAAGCATCACTTTATGGTCCCAAGGAGTATAGAAGATTCATATATGTTGTACATATGTGCTTTTTTTACAGGAGTCAAAACAAGCAATGGAAAGTTCCACTTTTTATTTCACCTAAACATTTACTATCTGTTTTTGTAGAATAGATCCTAAACTTTACTATCTTACATTTTGAACTTCTGACTTCTGACTCACATGTGATTCAGTGATCTTTTTTTGGATATGTGTACAAGTGCAGTCTTTGACTTCTTCAGATGCTCTCTATTTTTTCATGGTTTCTACTCATTTCAGTGGCAATAGTCAGTGAAAATCTTTCAGGAATAAATAATGCAGTCAGACTACCAACACTTACATTGGCTATGAGAGAGTATCGTGGCACTTGGTGCATTGTATATTCCATATATGCTAAAGTAAATATTGAATGATTATAGTAAGGAAGGATGTAGAAGGGGATAAGGGGGATAAATAAAATTATATACAATGGGCATATTTTATCAACCAAAAATAGAAAACATGTACCTCTCTAATTTATTAATGTGGCAATAAAAGACTCACAATAGTATTATAATTAAATTAAACTTAGTTACATATTCAGTAAACTATCTGTATCGAAAAGAAAATAATTACTTAAGATACACATTCTTTAGAAGGTTTACATTAGTTAAGATAACCTTTGAAAGCAGATTTTTTTCAGATTAGATGTATAGTTGATTAAGAAAGGGGATTCTGATAGGGAAGTAAAATGTCCACAGATATCTGTGTTATGCTCAGTGCTTTATATGCATATTTGAATTAATTGTTCCATGAATATAGGAAATAGAACATATTATTCCCAGTTTCCAGATTATCTCACCATAGCTCGTAAGAAAATTAATTTTCCCAAATCCCATGTCTAACAAAAAGCAGTATGAAGATTTAAGCCCAAGCATTTCTGATAGTAAAGCCTTCCATTCTCCCCTGCTTCATGCTGCCTCCCATGAATAGATGAACAAGCACCCCTGGGAAAGGCACATGCTCTGTGTTTTCTCCCCAGAATATTTCTTGTGCACTGCCTGCTTTGGACTAAAATGAAAACTCACCCCATAGACAACTGGCTTTTCCTGTCCTTTTGTTTGTTTGTTTTCACTGTTAGAGTTATTTCCATGATTACTTACAAGGTTAAAAAAAATGGAGAGATTCCAGAAAATTCTCTACTTCAGTTCATGAACAAATTTCAGATAGGAAAAAGATTTATGTGTGTATTTATAAATTTGTAAACTTGCATTCATATAAAAACATAATAGTAGGAAAAAGACAGAGATCTATGCAGTTATTTTTTTCTCTACCTAACTGAAGATTAATCGAAAAGTAACTACTATAAATACAGAAGTGGACACATTTATCTTAGTCCCAGAGTAGTGACCCTCCAAGGAAATTAAAGTTGAAAAGCACAAATGTTGCTGGTCTCTATATCAAAATTGAATAGACAAAGTTTCCATAATTAAATTCCTTCCTCTCAACCCTATGGACAATTTCCCCATTTGCAGACTTTCTAGGAAAGAAGAATAAAATAAGATTTCTGATAAGATTTTTGTCTTTGACAATTATTTACTTGCAAGTAAATTTTAATGCCAAAAAAGAATTAAATCAGTATTTTGTTTTTTAAAAGAAAGCAGTGAAATAGCTAACAACTCAATAACGGTTAACCAAATACAAACAATAAAATGTTATTGTCATTGAGGATGCCAGGTGAAACAGAATGATATATGAAAAAAAGTCATCAAAGCATTACTGAAAGAAAATTTTAAAGATCTACTTAAACAGAAAGATTTCACATTTTCATGAATTGGAAGACTTAATATCGTAAAGATGGCAATACTCCCCAAAGTCATCTACAGATTCATCTCTATTAAAATCCCAGTTAGAGTCTTTGCATAAATTGGCAAACTGATCCTAAAATGTACATGGAAATACAAGGGACCCAGAAGTGACAAACAATTTTGAAAAAGAACAAAGCCAGAAGATTTACATTTCCTGATTTAAAATATACTATAAAGTAACAATAATCAAGACAGTGAGGTACTGTCATAAGGACAGACATACAGATCGTTGTAAAAGGATTGAGATCCAAAAGTAAACTCTTATGCTTATGAGCAATTGATTTCCACAAAGGAATCACACGACTTCAATGATAAAAGAATAGTCTTTTCAACAAATGGTGATAGACAACTGCGAAAGAATGAAGTTGGACGCTTACCTTATGTCAAATACAAATATTAACTGAAAATAAACAATAGGACCTAAGGCTAAGAGAACACAGTGTTAAACTTTAAAAGAAAAACATAGAAGTAAATATTTGAGAAATTGGGTTGAGCAATGGTTTCTTAGACACGACACCAAAAGCACAAGCAACTAAAGAAAAAATAAATACATTGGACTTCATCAGAATTAAAAGCTTTTGTGCTTCAAAGGATGCTATTCAAAAAGCTAAAAGACAATGCACAGAATTGCATTGGGTTTCATCAAAATTAAAAGTTTTGTGCTTCAAAACATGCTATCAAAAAAGTTAAGAGACAATGCATGCATATCATGAGTCTGATAAGGGAATTGGATTCAGAATACATAAAAAATTATTGAAACTCAACTGTAGAAGGATAAATAATTTAATTAATAGGCAAAGGGTTTGAATAGACATTTCTCAAAGGAGAGAAACAAATGTTTAATGAACTTTTAAAATCAGTCATTAGAGAAATGAAAATCAAACCACTATGAGATGTAAGTTCATACCCGCTAGAACGGCTAAAATAAAAAAGACAGAAAATATCAAGTGTTTGTGAAGATGAAGAGAAATTGAAACTGCTGGTGGGAATACGAAATGATACAGGCTCTCTTGAAAAGTTTGATATAGGAAGCATAGAGTTACCATTTAAGCCAGACATTCATTCCTAGGTACATACCCAAGAGAAATGAAAACATGTCCACGCAAAGATAATGAACGTCCTAGCAACATTTTTTGTAATAGCTAAAGATTGAAAACAACCTAAATATCTATCAACTAATGAATACACATAATGTGGTATATCCAAACAATGGAATCATATTCAGCAATGTAAAGAAATGAAGTACTGATATGTGCTAGCTACAATATAGATGAACCTTGCAAACATTATGCTAAGGAAAAAAAAAAAACACAGAGCATCACATATTGTATGATTTCTCGTATATGAAATATCCAGGCAAATTCATGGAGACACCTTAGTGGTTTCCAGGGAATAGGGAAAGTAGGAATGAGAAGTAACTGATAATGCACACTAGGCTTCTTTGGGGGGTAATGAAGATGTTCTAAAATTAGATAGTGATGCTGGTTGCACCAATCTATAAATATACTAAAAACCATTGAATTGCACATTGTAAAAGGATCAATTTCAGGGTATGTGCATTATATATCTGTCAATTTATATACAGCTGTTATTTTTTTCATATTTTATTGAGATAAAAATTACACAATGTACGTATGACTTATATGTAGTAAATCATACATATATTAAGTACACAATTCATTAAATTTTTATTTTAAATATGTAAATACCACCCTTTTATATATGTAACCGCTACACAGATCAAGCTGTAGAGCATTTGCCCAAAAAATTTCCCTCAGGCTCCTTCCAATGAGATATCCATACATTCCAGGTAACCTCCACTCTGTTTTCTGTCATTAAAAGTAGTTTTCCCTGTTCTTGAACTGCATATGAGTGAAATACAGTATGTCTTCTTATGAATGGTTTCTTTTGCTCAACATAATATTTTTAAGATTTGTTCATGTTTCTGTGTATCAGTAGCTTACTTTTTAAGATTTTAGGTTCTTTATTCTTTAATGCAGTGAATGATCACATTAATTTTTTCCATCATATAGCTGTTCATTTATCATCACAATTGATTTTTTTCTTTTTTGTGCAAAATAACATATATACAAAAAAAGCAATAAATTTTGATGCATATCACAACAATTAGTTGTAAAACAGATTTCAGAGTTTGGGATGGGTTACAATTCCACAATTTTAAATTTTTATTTCTAGCTGCTCTAAGATACTGGAGACTAAAAGAAATATCAATATAATGATTCAGCAATTGTACTCATTTGTTAAACCCTACCTTCTCCGTATAACTCCACTATCACTTTTGAGCTTTCTTCCATTCTTTAGGAGTATCTGGGCTATGCCCATTCTGGTTTTTTCATGTTGGAAGGGACTGTTGATAATATGGGATAGGGGCATGGAGCTAGTTGATGTTCTGGAGAGGCTGGCCCTTCTGCATTTCAGGACTTATCTGGCCCAGGGACACATCTGGAGGTTGTAGGTTTCTGGAAAGTTACCCTAGCGCATGGAACCTTTGCAGACTCTTATGTAATGCCCTAGGTGTTCTTTAGGATTGACAGGAATGGTTATGGGTGGGGTTTGGCAAGCTCTGATCAGGTAACGATGTCTAACTGAAGCTTGCATAAGATTGGTGTCCAGGATAGTCTCTGGACTCTATTTGAAATCTCTCAGCCACCAATACCTTATGTGTTACACTTTTTTCCTGTTTGTCAGGATGCCATTGCTGATCCCATGGTACCAGGGCCAGACTCATCCCTGAGAGTCATATCCCACGCCACCAGGGAGATATTCACCCCTGGATATCGTGTCCCATGTAGCAGTGAGGGCAATGATTTTACTTGCAGAATTGGGCCTAGATAGAGAAAGAGGACACATCTGAGCAATAAAAGAGATACTCCGGGGGTGACTCTTAGACATACCTATAGGTAGGCTAAGCTTTTCCGCTACATACATAAGCTTCACAAGAACAAGCCTGAAGATCAATTGATTTGGGTGTCCTGAATGTTTGAGACAGTATCAGGTTTTTTTTTCCAGTGGTAATGTTTTATAGTTCTGTTTCGTATTTTTTCTCCCATCTCTCAAGGGACTTTGCCAATACTTATTAATTGTCTGCTTAATATACTCTGGGATTTATCCAGGCATTACATTAAATTTTGCAGGATTAAAGGCTCTCATTCTTATTCTGGACTGCCTGTGTTTGGATTGTTTAAATGATCTATCCAGACAGGTTGAATTAGATTATGTGCTACAGAAAATTTAGATTTGGGAAATATAAAACTTTCTTCCTTTGGCCTCAAACAGTAGATGAGATTCTAAAATATAGATAATGTCTTTCTTACCCCTGTATTCTGAATTACCTTAATCCTGACCTGATCAGCTTCCTTCTTATCTCTAAATACCAGGTTAAATATATAAAACTACCTCTCAAAATCCAGAAATAACAATTACCATTCCAGACTAAATGTGACTGCTATAAGACCTTACAATCTAGACCCTGTTTCTTATAAATATTCTCTATATGAGACCATACAATATTTGCTCATTTGTCTCTGGCTTATTTTGCCTCACCAAATGTCCCACAGGTTCATTCACAATGTAGCATACCTCACAAACTGGTTCCTTTCTGTAGCAGCACAATATTCGATCATATGTATACATCATCATTCACCAATCTATTTCTCAATCAGTGCATCCTTCAGCCACCTCCATTCATGTATAATATCCAAAGACAACAGTTCATCAACACTCTTAATTTTAGATAATTTCATTGTTCCCAAGAGAAGAATAACTAATAAACACACCCTCACCAAATAGAAAATCGAAATCTCCCCTTAACTCTTCTCTCTCCCCTCATTATTTACCTCTGGTATTACTGTGATACTGTTGATATTTTCCTTTTGAACTTAGCCCATAGCATGCAATAGCAATTTCCCTCTATACCCCAAACTTATACACTCTTTGTACAAGATTCATACTTTTGCAGTAGTTCATGCAAGAACTTATTTCTATCTGTGGTGTTAATCAATGGGACACATAGGTCTATACAACCTTTTCAATCATGTTCGCCTTCAGTATGGTAATACTACTTATAGACCCACTAGTGAAACACCTTTACTTCTGTGTATTGCCTTACATTTAAGTTCAGCCTCATTAGCTAACTGTTCACCCGTCTGTAGCTCTGTGTATCTCTAGGTCCCCTACATTCTGTAACAAAAACCTCTGATTTTACCTTTACCATGGTGATAAAGGTGGAATCATACAGTATCTATCCTTTTGTGTCTGGCTTATTTCACTCAGCATTATGTCCTCGAGGCTCATCCATCTTGTCATGTGGTTCAGGATGTCATTTTGTCTTACTGCTGCATAATATTCCATCATATGTATATACCACATTTTGTTAATCCACTCATCTGTTCATGGGCAGTTGGATTGTTTCCATTTTTTTGCGATTGTAAATGATGCTGCTATGAACATCGGTATGCAAATGTCTGTGTCACTGCTTTCAGCTCTTCTGGGTATATGCCATGTAGTGGTATTGCCAAATCATAGTACAACTCGATATTTAGTAAGCTTCCATAGCAGCTGTGCCATTATACATTCCCACCAGCAGTGTATAAGTGTCCCAATTTCTCCATACCCTCTCCAACATTTATAGTTTCCTGTTTCTTTAATAGTAGCCATTCTTATAGGTGTAAGGTACTATCTCATTGCAGTCTTCATCTGCATTTCCTTTATAGCTAATGGAAATGAGCATCACTTCATGGGTTTTATAGTCATCTGTATTTGCTTTTCAGAAAAAGGCCTATTCATATCTTTAATCCATTTTATAATTGGGTTATTCACTCTTTTGCTGTTAAGTTGTATTTTTTTTTATGTATATGGGATATCAAACCATTTTCTGATATATGACTTCCAAGTATTTTCTCCATTGAGTTGGCTGCCTCTTCACCTTTTTGACAAAGTCTTTTGAGGTACAAAGGATTTGATTTTGAGGAGTTCCCATTTATCTATTCTTTCTTTCATTGTTTTGAGTGTAAACTTTAGGAAGCTACCTCCTATTACTAGATCTGGACGATGTTTCCCCATATTTTTTTCTTGGAGCTTTATGGTACTAGTTCACATATTTAGGTGTTTGATCCACTATGAGTTAATTTTTTTTAATGGTATAAGGCAAGGGTCCTCTTTCAGTCTTCTGGCTATTGATATCCAGTTCTCCAATGCCCATTTATTGTTTATTGAAAATATTATTTTGTCCCAGTTCAGTGGATTTGGGAGCCTTGTCAAAAATCAGTTGACCATAGATTTGGTGGTTTATTTCTGCGCTCTCAATTCAATTCCATTGGTCATTACTTCTATCTTTGTGTCAGTACATGTTGTTTTGACAACTGTGGCTTTATAATACATTTTAAAATCAGCAAGTATTAAGTCTCCCTTTGTTCCTCTTTCTTAGGATGCTTTTAGTTATTCAGGATCTCTTTCCCTTCCAGATGTATTTGATAACTAGCTTTTCCAAGTCTTCAAAGTAGTTTGTTGGAATTTTGGTTGGTACTGCATTGAATCTGTAGATCAATCTGGGTAGAAATGACATCTTAACTACATTTAACCTTCTTATCCATAAGCAGGGAATGTCTTTCTACCTATTACTTATTTGATTTCTTTTAGCAATCTTATGTAGTTTTCTATGTAGAAGTTCTTTATGTCCCTAGTTAAGTTCATTCCTAGATACTTGATTCTGTTAGTAACTATTTCGAATGGAATTTTTTCCTTAATTGACTCCCCAGTTAGGTCATTGCTTGTGTATAGAAACATTACTGATTTTTGCACAATAATTTTATATCCTGTCACCCTGCTGATTTTTTTTATTAGCTCAAGTAACTTTGTTGTAAATTCCTCAGGTTTTTTTAAGTATAGTATGATGTCATTTGCAAATAATGAAAGTTTTACTTCTTCCTTTCCAATTTGAATGCTTTTTACTTCTTTTTCCTGCCTGATTACTCTAGCTAGAACTTCTAGTACAATGTTGAATGGTTTTAGTGACAGAGGGCATCCTTGTCTCATTCCTGATCTTAAAGGGAAAGCTTTTGGTCTCTCACCATTGAGCATAATGCGGCTATGGGTTTCTCATATATGCCCTTTATCATATTGAGGAAGTTAGCACTGATTCCTACTTTTTGAAGTATTTTTATCAGAAAAGGATGTTGAATTTTGTAAAATGTTTTTTCAACATCAATCGAGATGATCATGTAATTTTTCCCTTTTCATTTGTTATGTTCTGTATTACATTAATTGATTTTCTTGTGTTGAACCATCCTTGCATTCCTGGTATAAACTCCACTTGGTCATGGTGAATAATTATTTTAATGTGTTGTTAGATTCAATTTGCTGGTATTTTGTAGAGAATTTTTGCATCTATGCTCATTAGGGAGATTGGCGTTTAGTTTTCCTATCATATAACATCTTTTGGTATTAAAGTATTGTTAACTTCATAAAATGAGTTAAGTGGTATTTCTTTTTCCTCGATATTTTGGGGGAAAAAATAGAAAAATTTGAGCAAGATTGGTGTTAGTTCTTTTTGGAATCTTTGATAAAATTCCCCTGTGAATCCATCTGGCCCTGGGCTTTTCTTTGTAGGAAAATTTTTGATGACTGATTGAATCTCTGTACTTGTGATTGGTTTGTTGAGATTATCT
Organism: Myrmecophaga tridactyla; assembly: GCA_004026745.1. Taxonomy (NCBI): domain Eukaryota; kingdom Metazoa; phylum Chordata; class Mammalia; order Pilosa; family Myrmecophagidae; genus Myrmecophaga; species Myrmecophaga tridactyla. The sequence continues at coordinate 16,863 of PVIY010010224.1, forward strand.
ATTTCTTCTTGAGTCAGTGTAGCTTCTTTGTGTGTTTCCAGGAATTTGTCCATTTCATCTAAGTTGTCTATTTTTTTTTCATGTACAGTTATTCATAGTATCCTTTTATGATTTTTTCTTATTTGTTCAGGGTCTGTGATAATGACCCCCTGTCTCATTTCTGATTTATTTATTTATGACATATTTAAGATCCTGAATATGAATGCCTTCTTGCCTCCATCATGCCAGCTGACTAGTCCAAATTAAGTCTTATGTGGTTTCCCTTATATGTAGTAGATTGTTTTGCTCTTGCCCCTTTCAGGATTTTCTGCTTCTCTTCAACATGACAGACTGATTAGTATGTGTCTTGGAGTAGGCCTTTTTGTATTTATTCTATTTGGGGGTCATTGGTGTTCTTTGTTTGCATATTTATGTCTTTTATAACAGTTGGGACGTTTTTTCCCATTATATTCTCAACTAATCTTCTTCTCCCGTATTCTTCTCTTCTCCTTCTGGGACGCTGATGGTTCCTATATTTGTGCACTTTGTTTTGTCTATTATTTCCCTGAGATCCAATTCAAATTTTTCCATCTTTTTTTCCATTTTCTCTTTTGTGTGCTTGAAATCAGTTGTCCTGTCCTGTAGTCTGTATATTCTTTCTTCTGCTGTTGTGTGTCTCTAGTATATTTTTTATTTGGTCTACAGTATCTTTAATCTCTGTGATATCTGTTATTTTCTTATTTATTCCTTCACATTCCTCTTTATGCTCTTCTAGTGTCTTCTTGATATCCTTTATGTCATTAGTCATCCCATTGATTTCATTTAGTAGAGTTATATGAACATCTTTGATCAGTTGTTCCAAAGTCTGTGTCTTCTCCGATGCTTTAATTTGGTCATTAGGCTGGGCTATATCTGTCTGTATCTTCATATGCCTAGTAATCTTCTGTTACCTTTGAGACATGTAAATATTTCCTTGTCCCCATCTTCCTGTCCATGCATTCCTGAGGACTGTGCGCTTCTGTTTGGAAAGGGGAGCATTAGGCTGTTTGCACTAACTGGACAGTCTTTGGTCCTCTGCATCTTAGTTCTTTAGCTTTTGCAACCAGGCCCCCCCCCCCATATGGTGTAGAAGACCCTCCCAGGTCATTTAAACTCTGTAATTGCCATCCCAGTTGCCTTCTCGTCACTTCTTTAGCTGTTCCTTAGAGCAGGGGTGAACTCAACCTATCCTATTCCACCATCTTCCCAGAACACTCATTTCTAAAGCTGTTATTTTAAAAAGCACAATATCCATCAAGGTAAAGATTTAAAACTGGAATAGATTATAACTAAAACCTTCATTTCATCAAAAGACACCATTACAAAAGAGAAAAAGCAAGCCACAGCCATTGACAAAACATGCAGTTCTGCAAGTGACTCATATCCAGAATATATAAAGTATTCTTAAAATTAAATAAAAGAAATCATATACCCCAAGGAAAGATGTAGTCTTAATCTTAAGCTGCCTTTCTGGGGAGGTGAACCCTTTTGTAAATAATATCTTTGAATGTGTTAAGGTGAGTCAGAGTGTGAACTCATGAATAGAATCTTGGACAATCTTATTTAGATATAGTCAACTGAATCAGAGTGGGTCTTAATATTACTAGAGGTCTTATAAAGAGAAAGACATGGGAGGAGACCAAGGACATCAATCACAGAGGACTGTCATTACCTAGGCTACTGACCCAAGGAGAAAGCATGGCCTTGCAAACATCTTGATTTTGAACTTCTAACCTGTGTGTCCGTAAATGATGTTTTGTTTATGCCAACTGATTGTGTCATATTTATTATGCAAACTCTGGCACACTAAATGACAACCCAGTAAGAAAATGGGCAAGACTTAAAGAGATATTTCACCAAAGAGGACAGCAAATAAAAAATAAACATAATAGGGTGCCCACTCATTATTCATCAGAAAATTAGAAATTATATCACAAAGTGATTTTACTACATACCCACCAGAATGGCCAAAACTTAAAAAAAAAGAATTCTGATATACTACTATTAAATTTGGCTCAATTTTCCTTGCAAAGTAAATGAATAAGCAAAAAGTGAAATCACATGAGTCCTGTAACTCTCAACATTTGAGAGAAGGAAGTCATTAATTTTGCCTTCTGATAAAGTTGTGGTAAAGAACACAGGTGATTATGTATGTGAAAGTGCTTTGGGAGTATCATTATTCTCTGGTTTAACATAAATGATAATATGTGAAATTATTAGTCAAAAGTAGTAATTTTTAAAGTATAAACTACCCTAAATAATCATAGCTAGAAAAAAAATGGTAAGGAATTGAATGAGCTTAGTCAAATAAGGAAGGCTAAGAGAGGGCATTCCCCAATCTCTAGAGAAACCACCAACATTCAAAAAAACATGATTGTATAGGGTGACCTTATGTTTCATCCACTTTCCATGAACTTAAGGCCAAGACATCAAAGTTAGTGCATCATGAATTCCACGTCCACTGAGAATATGTCAGGACCCAAAGATGCAATATTTTGAGACTAAATCAATTTTACAACAAGTAATGCCTCCATGGAATTTATATGCATTACTTTGTAGCAGACAATACAAGTTCTTTAGCATTCTGTTCTTTCTTAATTTTAGCAGCTTGATGCTTTTGGCATCTACACTAGTCACTATTTAGTGGGAAAGCCTAAGATCTCAATTACAGCATGAAACATATGCAAGTAGTCAGCCAAAGTGAAAATTATAATCAAATTTAATAAAGACTGCATTGTTTTTCCTTATACCTCAGTGATGATTTGTGACATATGATATTGACTAAACTCTTATAATAGTGGCTGACTATAGGGCAGACCCAGGTTCTAAGCCCTTCATATACATTTACTACTAAATTGACCATCATGTTATGAAGCTGTTACTATTATTAGCTTTAATTTATGGATTAAGAGATCAAGGCAGAGAGGTTAAATGACTTTTTAAACACAGATTCTCATAAGGGAGCAGAGCTTGGATTTGATGCCAAACAAACTGAATACAAAGCTCATACTTTTAACCACAGCTCTCTACCGCTTCATGAGTACTTGTGTTTGAAATGCAAAATGAAAAACCAACGAACGTTAAAACCAAACTTGGAAATTGTTTCATTGGTCTTTCCATGTTTTTTATCATGTTGTTATGTTCTTTTCTCTTCTTTTGTCCATGTGACCAACGCTTCTCTTGTTATAAAGCTTACCCAATTTAAATGCTATTTTACCCTCAAGTAGAAACAACCATTCTTTCCTCTGTGCTCACATATAAATTGTGCATTCCTCTAACTATAGCACTTCCCACAAGGGATCATAATTTTACTTGCCTTTCTTCTCTCTTAACTGAACAGAAGCTTCTTTATTATAGAAACTGTGACTTTGAGCTCCCAATGCCTAGTGCAAAGGAAGGGAGGGAAAAAGGATGAGTGGAGGTGACTCTTCTGTTCTCCATATTATAGACAGCTGTTCCTTACGTACATTACTACTCAGGAGCCCTCTATATTTAGAGGGTTAGATGCAAAGAGGTTAATTCAATGCTACATTTTGCACCAATGCATAAGAACAATTTTTTAAGTAAGAAAATGAGATGGGGAAGAAAGAGGAAGATGAGAACAAAGTAAGGGAAGAGGCAAAGGAGTCTTGGTCATACCTGAAACTGCTTAGACACATGAAATAAAGCCAGCACCCTCTCCTCTGTTCTTGCCCAAAAGAGATACTTAGCTGATTAAAACAGAAGCTGGTCCATTTCCAAAAGACTACATCAGTATGTTTATTAACTTTTTTCCCATGTACAGATTGAAGTATGCGACATTTTACTTGTTCAAATATCTCATGTCTTGGAGACAGGGTTCAGTTGCAATTAATTTCACCATTTTGCTGACTATTGCTGTGATCTCTCTGTCCTTAGCCAGTCTTGCTCTTTTTCTTCCCATTTGCAACTTTCACTGTCTTGATCAACAAAATCACACAATATAGCCTTAAATTTCCATTTTCTCTGGAGCTCACAAGCGTCATTTGTTCTCCAAACAAAATTCGTGTGATTTCTACCTGTAAACCTCTCAATCAATCGTGCCTCAAAATTATTTGATTTTTTCTCATTTAAAGCATGGCTGGCAGCACCATCCTGCAGCTGCCTCTCTCAGGATGCTGTTTAAGTACCTTTTTAACTTGCTCCCACTTTTCCTTGAGCTACATATTCAAGTAACATTTTCTACTCTGGTCCAAAGGTTTGTTTAGCTTTCTTGGAAATAACATCCAGTGCCAGAGAGGGAACAGTTTAGAGGCACCCAAAGCCATTTCCAGGTTGAGCCAACCCAGGATGCTAGCAACAGAGCCATGTCATGGAGCTGGCAATAAATAGCCTCTATGTATTTATAAATAATGAAAGCTATCTAGTACTGCACTATATCTCATCCATTAATCTAATAGTGTTTTTAAAAGCCATTCCTCAGCTTTAATCTCCCTGAAATAGTAAAGTCATCCATACAAATCCAGAACAATGTATTAAAGGCTTAGGAAAGAAATGGGTGTGCTCTGCTTTGTGATTTTACTTGTTTCTATTTTTCAGGTGCATTCTTACTTCATTTTTACTTGTAAAGATTTTATATTTTTCCAGCTTTAGGGGTCTCATAAACAAGATTTTGAAATAAAGTCAAATGTTTTGCTCTTTTCCATAGTTCTTATTAAAACGATGAGTTTAAGAACATGGCCTTTAGATTTAGGCAACCTGTGTTTAGCGCCTAGATGTGTCACTAAATTGCTTGGTGGATTTGATTGCTTATCCTCTACTCTCTAAGCCTGTTTTCTCATCAGTAAAATGAGAATCATAATATTTATTTTTCCAGGTCGTGTGACAATTACATTAAATAATGAATTATATATAAAGTCTTTGATGTCAGACACACATGCAACTCTAAAAATGAAAACAGCTAATAATACAGAGCCCATGGTTCTCAGACACATTTGGAAACAATCTCTTCTTTCTGATGACTGTTTTATCATCTCTCAGAACCACTAGGGAGGACAATAGAAAGGATGTGAGACATCAAGTATCAGAACAAGTTTGCTGACTTGATAGATGCCCAGTATGCAATAATCTATCCCTCCTGGGCTGTCCAAGGTGGTTCTCGCCAATAGCAGGTAGACAAGTCTGTACCACGGGACCCTCTACTGCAGGGTGGGGGAGTGGGGAGAAGCTAGAGAATTGAGAGGGAACTAAGGTTTTTTCTGATGAGGCTTTGGTTGCAGAACACACACCCAAATTGGTTAAGGCAGTATACTGGGCTCCAAATGCTTTGTGTGTGTGTATACAAGTTCATTTTCTTACTTGATATGAAGTTAGCCTTAAAAATGTCTGATGAGCCTAGGTTCTTAAATTAATTTTCAGCATATTTGGTATCTACAATTACCATTAAAGTAGTCATAAAATTCCATCCTCTTCACCATTCATATTCACTTATTAAATCTTATCTTCACTGTATAACTCCACCATCATCTTTGATCTTTCCATCTCCCCTCTCTATAGGGGTGTTTGGTATATGGCAATTCTAAATTTTTCATATTGGAAGGGTCTGTCACTAATATGGGGTAGGGAGATGAAACTCTCTGATGTTCTGGAGAGGCTGGGCCCTCCAGGTTTCAAGATTTATCTGGTCCAGGGACCCATCTGGTGGTTGTAGGTTTCTGGAAAGTTATTATGGTGCATGGAACCCTTTTGGAATCTCACATATTGCCCTAAGTATTCTTCAAATATGTGTTGCAAATGGTTCGTAAAACACAAAAAAAGTCTCTAATTTAGAATGTATTGAAAACCAGAAAAATCATTGACGTTGACCCTACCTAGTCCTGAACTCACCAGGTCACAAAATGTCAGGTGCTCTGACACTGGAACTCTCTATGAATATTGAGTCAATTCCTCCACCTTATTGCATTCTCCTTATCATTGTGGTTATTCATATCTTCATCTGCTAGATAAGAAGTGCTTTGAAAGTGAAGTTCATTTCTAAGTCTTTGGAATAGTCCTCACAATCCCGTCACGGTCCTTTCATGTGGTGAGTACCAGTGAGTGTGTGCAATGAATTCTTATGACTCAGAACAGGGACGCGAGACGCCAGCCTGACCAAGTTCACCTGCCATGGTAATTGTGTTGCCAATTACAGCTTTATTTAGGATAATTTCAAGAGCTCTGAGGGGACACTTTTTCCTCCTACCTAATTCACTCACTTCTGCTAAGAGGAAAATAAATCCAGTTTAACCTCTTAACCAAACAATCTAGAACCTAGTGTCCTGTAGGGTATTGATTATGAGCTTTGAAGTCTGGCAGACCAGATTATAAAGAGGGTGCTTTACAGATTTAGACTAATGAGAGAAACATGTAAATGTTGGTTTTCTTATCTGAAAAACAGTGATAACAATCATGCCTTCAGCATAAGTGAATAGTAAGTATTAAATATGCAATGCACACACGTTAGGTACCCCCCCAAAAAAATGTGAATAAGTTTCCCTGTAGCTTTTTTAGGACTTTGGTGTCCAAAAGAATTTATTATGTAGTCTAGTTGTCTTTTTTATGTTTGTGTCTTCCTGGATCCATTAATCATTTTTTACCCTCAATTCTACAGTTTCTTAATGTAAAACTGGAACATTCTTTCTCCTTCCTACCTAAAGGATTAGATTTTATTTATTTTATTTATTTATTGACAATATTATTTAAGGCATAGCTATTTTAAGCAGCACAATTTTTGCTAATGATAAGAGGGTATAAGGGCCCAGCATTCAATTTGTACCATTCAAAGGTTCAGGAACAATGTAAGTGACACAATGACAATTAGAATTTTCTCTAATGACATTAAGTTGAATGTATAAATATACAATATATTGATCTGCTCTTATTTATGGATTTACCTTTTATGATCCTGAGATTAAATTAGAAAACTAAATTCCCAAACGCAGAGTGTGGTATTCATCATACAATATTAGATAAAACCTCTAACTTCAAGGAATTATTAAGAAAAATATAAAATTTAGACAATTGGATGGCAAGAGAAATAAAAACATGACAAAATGCAAAGAAATATTCCTGAATTATTATCTGTTCCCAGTTCTGAAATCATTTATAATAGCTCTAAATTTCTTTCAATAGAAAAATCAACTGTATGTTGATTGTTTTACATTTCTATGATGTAATCATGGTATTTTGATGATTATGACATCTGCAATGTCTCTTAAATTTCAATTCACCTTGACGTTAACACACTTCACAATATCTCGCTTAGGCTACTTTAATAATCTTTTGAAATCTAGCAACTAATTCCATTGTTAGGCATTTAACTTATGAATGTATTCACAAATAGTACCCCCAAATGCATCAATTTTCTACTGAAGCATCCTTTGAATTAAAAAAGAAAATCCAAAAACAACCTGCATAATGGAGATATCCTCACAGCATATGTATAATTAGTCAGAATTCAGCAGAGAAATAGAAAAAAAAGGATATATATGCATATAAATATTAAGACATGTCAATGAATGCCCCAGGAATAGCTGGCTGGCTGAAATAGAGATCAACTTTCTTCTTTCTAACTGCTGAAATCACCAGTCCTCCATGTAAGACCTTCAACTGATTGGATGAGACTTCTCTCCTTGCTGAAAGCAATTTCTTTTGTTGATTGTAGATATAATCAGCCATATATGCAATCAACTGACTAATGGTTTAAATGCATGAAATACCCTCACTGTAATAATCAAGCTAGTGCTTGCTTGACTACACAACTGGACACAACTGCCTTCTTGCCTCCATCATGCCAGCTGACTAGTCCAAATTCAGTCTTATGTGATTTCCCTTATATGTAGTAGATTGTTTTGCTCTTGCCCCTTCAGGATTTTCTGCTTCTCTTCAACATGACAGACTGATTAGTATGTGTCTTGGAGTAGGCCTTTTTGTATTTATTCTATTTGGGGGTCATTGGTCTTCTTTGTTTGCATATTTATGTCTTTGGAATAGCCAATTTGTCACATGAACTTAACCACCGGTATAGAATAAATGTTGGAATGTCATTAAAATGTAATTGTATGTAGCCATTAAAAGGGATAGAAAGATAAGTAGGCATAAAAAGGCATAGATTCTCACCTGTCATGCCAGAGACCCAGGTTCAATTCCCAGAGCCTATCCACGAAAAAAAAAAAGGCATAGAAAAATATGTAAATATGATCACATTTGCATAAAAATATAAAGACTTTAAAAAGTGAAAAGAAGAAAATGTAGACAAATATTTTTGTAAGCTAATAGTAAGGAAAGATAATATTTGAAGACTTATGAAGCACAAAGTATAAGTTGAAAATTTAAAGTATTTAATTGTACTGTGTGAAGATTTTTTTCAGGTAAAGGACTTAATGGAGGAAATTAATAAAACTAATACTTGGAAAAAATATTTGAAGGAATTACAACCAAGGTGTTGTTATCTAGAATAATAAGACCCTATTAAATCAGCAAGAAAGTCTAGAAACCTATCAGAAAATGGTCAAATTGGTAAAAGAGAAGCCTAATGGCCAACAGCTAATAGAAGAAACATTCAAATACCCTAATAATCATAGAAATGCAAAATAAAACCACTCTTTGGGTCCAATATATTTGAACGGTTTAAAGAGTGGTTAGACAAGAACCTTATACACTTCTAGGGAGAGGGGGCGCTCCAACAGTCTTTTGGAAATGCACATTGTGAAAGTAAAAGATGGACAAAGGTATGCCGTGCAAGCATTAGTTTCAACAAAGAAAGCACTTTAAGGTTAAAAAGTTGTGGCTATAAAAGAAATGTCATACAGTTTTCATTTTTAGCTAGCACTCAAGCTCTGGATACCTATTCCTTAGACCAGGCCCGCCCTTCACTCTGATTCAGTTGCCATCAGAAGTGAGCTATAGTAAATGATCTTCCTCTTGGCTTAACCTTTCTTGCTTAGGCTTTTTGACAGTAGCTTTAGTTGACTTACTGGTGTAAGTTTCTTTCTTCCTTTCCTGTAAACAACATGGCCTTCTGCTTCTTGCCAAGATATGGTAACAGAGGCCAGATTTACCCTCCTACCTGAAACAACCAAAAGCTAAACAGACAAAATATGTGAAACACCAACTTCATATCAGGCCATGAAGAACAGTGGTTCTTCTTTCCCTGAGAAATGGGAAACTACCTCTACAATTGCCCCAGCTTGCTGCCTTTAGAAAGCTTCCAGGTACAGCTCAGGGAAGAGGAATCCAAGCAGAGGCCCATGAGTTAAGGAGATAAAAGTGAGAGTCTGGGGAGACCAAGGCAACTAGAATTCTCTAGTCCAAGTGCCCAGTGCCAAGGAGAAGAAGGCTGACAAACAATTAAGACTGGTAATCTGTAAAGGATCCTGCTCAAATATTCATCACTCAATGGCATGAGGTCAGGAAATTACCCAAAGCTGGGGGAAAGAATCATCTGAAATACTTGAAAAAGCAGTACCCTATAGTTACATAGAGCCAAGAATAATATTTTTTCTCACCACACAGAATGAAAACCCTTATAATTCATGTGGCCTTGGGTACAATACTCAGAATGGTTTTGCCTCAGCAATAGGGAATGATGATTCCTAGACTAAATGCTACTCTAATCTCACCTAACAAATATTTAAAGCAAGACTCAGAGGGACCAAACTGTTCTGAAGTAACTATATCACAAAACAAAAGTCAAGATTATATATAGTAATATAAAAATATCCAGTACTCAGTAAAATTCACAATGTTTGCATCCAAAGATTAGCAGTCATGCAATGGAGCCAAAAAGTACCATCCATAATGAGAAGCCTCTGAATCCTGTCTCTCCCCAACCCAGTACACACATATCTCCCATCCACCCATGCCAACTGGCAATTATTGTTATCCAAAATAAATAATTAAACTGGTGTTTATGGGTTAAGACTTCAGGGTTTTTTTTTTTTAATTATTTAAGATGCCCACTTTAGGAAACAGTACTGAAGTCATCTACTCCATGAGTGATCTGAAGAATTTAAATATTTCCTTTTATCAAGACCCTAACACTCTCTCAAGGTCAGTTGATGCTGTCAATTCAACCTCTACTTCAGCATTTAAAAAATAAATGCAAACATATATTCCCCCAATGGATTGAAGGTCAAGGATTTTTCTTATCAAATCCTCATCAGAAGATTTCAGCTTTGAGAAGTTAAAATTTGCATATGCTTGAGAGATTCTGAGACTGCAGCTTGTTGTATTTGAAGAACCCATGTAGGTAAGCACAAATTGAACAGGGGGAACAGTTGAAATTTATTTGTGATTATGCTTACCTTGCCCAGCTGTTGAGAATGGTCAAGTGGAAAGTCAATGCTGACCCTGCATTCTGAAGATTGATAGTGTCAATAATCAGATTACCTCCTGCACAACTTGTTTTTGCTGAAAGCAGCTCTCAAGAATACCAGAGGAAATCCTTGATATTACATTGGCTTGTGACTTGCAAGTCCTATGTGACCATTTAATTCACCTCATTTGATTATGACATAAGATGTCAATTTTTCACTGTCACTCTCTGTTTGACCTTGAGCAAGTCATGAAATATCTTTGGGCTAGTGTGAGTAGATGCAAAAATGGAATGGAATCTACTTTCCATTAATCTCCCTCAGAGAGAATAAAACAAGATTGTGTGCTCCGAGTTTTTCTTTGTCAGAAAGGCCTTTGACAGATATATAATGCATTATTGTTCTTGGAACCAAATGCAGCCTGCTATCTTGTAAACGGAGGTGCTCGATCAATACAGTGGTTGATAGATTGGTTCAGCAAGTGGAAAGTGTCGATGTAGGAAATCTATAAACAGAAATAGTCCTATTAAAACAAATTCAGCAGAACCTCTGCTAAGTGTGCAGACACAAACGCCTCTTTTCTTCTAAGTCAAAGTGCGAGACCCTGAAGAGACAAAGTAAGGTATGTCAAAGTTAGATATGTCTAATATCCAAGAAGTCCCTGAGAATATGTGAACCCAAAGCCATAAAGCCCAAGAAATGTAGTAGTACTAACAGAAATTTATTACGTAGAAAGTTCCATTTGTTAAGAAGAATCTAGGATTCAAAAAAAAGACTGCATTTGCATGAAGTGCTCATCGGCAAACTCTACTAAATTTGTAGTAATTACTACCCTCTCAATTTATTGTGGTTTGCTCAGGAAGCTCTGTTTTATCCAGGGAAAGTTAACAAGGTATTTTACCAAACTCAGAGACTGGGAAACATCCCAATAAACACAGCCCTTATCTCTATATATAGGTGTAAGTCATTGTTCGTTAACCACTACATTTGAAGGAAGTTAAAGCTCTGATAATTTTAAATTTAAAAGTTTGAAAGATTCTCTTTCTTGACTGAGATGTATTGTTACTGACACTAGAATTAGAAAAGCTTGTTCTATCACAGTTATGATGCCTACATTGTGCTTTTTTTAGGATTACCAGCATCCCAAAGTCCCTCCCCTCCATCTATGTACCCCTCTGCCATCCTATATATACCTGCCACAATGCTTGTCATGTCTATTAAGTCTCGTGATCTAAAAAGAATTACATATCAGGAGCTAAAGTCAACAAAAATCATTTTATTTGATTAAATTATAGCTATCCTTTACTGCTTAGCAGATAAGAGCTTGAAAATAATGAGGGGGAAAACCCAGGAACAGTGAGAGTGGAAAAGCAATATTAGGGCTTTGGGCCTCTTGCTTGAAAAGGATGGATATTATAAAAGCACACAGGGCAAGAATGAACGGAGTAGAAGCGAAAACAATTTCCATTTGCTTTATGATCTTTGCTAAGACTTAAACGCACTTTAATTTCAGTAAATTTAGCATGATGTAGAGAACAAGGAACTAGAGAATCACAGCAGACTTAACCAGAGCAGATGTTTGGAAAAGATTGTGTACCATAATTTGAGGTACTGATAGATGAGGTAGCTCCTTAGGTGGGAGAGAAGCACCATATGAGAGTAAATACAGACTGGCTGGAACCACAGAGGCATGCTCAGCCTGTCTTCTGGGAGCTCAACAGGCAATGGTTACAGAAATCTGGAGGGGTATATTCAAAAGTGCAATAGATGCCGCTTGCCAAAAACTACTGAAACCCTCCAACAAGGCAGGTAGGCGCAGAGCCTGACCTAGAAGCGTAGAAGATGAAGAATGGAGCGATACCAGTCAAGTGGTGAGAAAACTTTCAGGTGTCTGGCTTTGATAAATGATTTTAATATGATTCCAGAACCACAGGAATGCATTAAGAGGGCACTGGCAGCAGCTAGGGACAAGCAGCACCAGATCTGAATTCATCAATCCAGCTCCTGTCCCACTGCAGACATGATTCATGAAACCGTGTGCAGCATCTCGGAAAGCAGCCTGATATTTCGGAAAGGGCACTCTACTAGACATCAGGAGCATCAGCAGATACTAAAAACATTGTTGAGCACAAGCTATTTGGCAGACACCATGCAAAGCACTTCTGCAGCATTACTTATTTAATCCTCATAGCACCCCATATGATAGTCAGTGGTGTGCTGTAAAACCAGCTTGTGAGAGCATCTCTTTGTTATTTCCCTTTCTTCCCAGGTCCATGTTCAGTGATATCTCCACTGGTAGCTTGAGATCGGCCATGGTAGAGGTATTTACATCAGGGATATCAGCAAATGCAACAGATCAGAGCATTTTGTTTTGTTTTGCTTTTTTTTCTCTAGAGCACTGGTTGTTAAACATCTACCAGGACACCATTACTAATAGGTACCATTATTACTCCCTTTTATGAATGAAGGCACAGGCCCAGAGATATTAGTAATCTTACCCAAATCATACTGCCAGGTGATGACAGAGCCTAGGCTTAATCTCAAGTTTATCTGAATCCAAAACCCGTGTATGTAACAAAGATGTTTTTGTTAGTGCCTCAGAAGATCCCAGTTCCAGGGCAAGTTCTGCTGACCTGGAGCCCATCACCAAGCTTCCTTTCGTGTTCAGTAAATTGGATGGATGAGATGGAAAAATCAGCGGTTTCATCCAGCCACTCTAGTCTACTTCTCTGGTTACCAATCACATGAATTACCACCCCATCATTTCAAAACCTTTCAAAAGTGAAATACTGAATGTTGTTGGCCTCAATTAAAATTTCCCAGCATAAACAGGACTTATTGTGTTCAGAAATGGATAGCACAATACTACCTGATTGTAGCACAATAATATAAGTACACTGAATGAAGCTGAATGTGAGTATGATTGAGGGAGAAGAGCTGGGGGCACGTATGAAACCAGAAGGAAAGATAAAGACTGAGATGGTATAACTTAGGAATGCCTAGAGTGGACAATGATGGTGATTACATGTACAAATAAAAAAAATGTTTTTGTATGAGGGAGAACAAATGAATGTCAACACTGTAAGGTGTTGAAATGGATGGTATACAGGAAAAAGTGAAATCAATACAAGCTAGGTTTTATAGTCACCGGTAACATTGTAATATGCTTTCACTGAATATAACAAAGGCATTATACAACAACAAAACATCAGCAGGTGGAGCCATAGCGGAGGGAAATGGGTTCTTTATGAAAGAAAAGGAAATGTCTTCATATAGATTATGGTGGTGAAGGCATGGCTATTTACTTAGGTTGGGTTGTATGATGTGTGAATAAAACTGTTTAAAAATGAACAGAAAGAAACAAGTGTTAGAGAATATGCAGAGAAAGAGGTATACCTATTCACTGTTGATAGGGAAACTGAGGGGTGCAGCACCTTGGAGGGCAGTGTGCTGGTTTCATAGGAGGCTAGGAGTTGGTTTCCCATATGATCCTGAAACTCCATTGCTCAATATATACCTGAAGGAACCAAGTGTGGGAACAGGAATGGACATTTGCACACTGGGGTTTATAGTGGCAGTGTCAGGATTCACAATGAATGAAGGTGGCCTAAGGGTACAGCCATTGAGGAATGGAAAGAGGAACTATGGTGCATATATACAATGGACTACTGAGAGCCACAAGAAGGAATGAAATTGTGAAGCATGCAAGTAGGTGAATGAACCTTAAGTATATTGAATGAAATGTCAGAAACAAAAAGACAAATATTATCATGGTTCACTCATATGGACTAACTATAATATAAAACACAGTGAACTGAAGTCAAGAGCGTGGGTTACGAGGTTGGGGCTTACTGTAAAGGGTCCTAGATTGTAAGCTCTTGCAGCAGTCACAGATATTCAGGAGTTCTAACTGTTATTTCTAAATTCTGTTACTGAATTGTCATTCCCAGAAACTTCGGGTATTTATGTGACACCTGAGACCCAGAGTTAGAGCTCTGAAGCTTTGAAAGTCAGCAGTACCCTATACAGGAACAGTTTAAAAAGTTGAAAAAGGGATCAGACTTTGACTAGAGATATGAAGGAAGCTGGTCTGGATAGGATTAAGGTAGATCAGAATACAGGGTAAATGATGATATCGTCCCTATTTTAAAACTTCAACTTCTGTGTGAGGCCAAAGGAAGATGTTTTTTGGTGCAAAATATACATTTTGGGTAGCATAAATTACCTAATTTAATTTGTATGGTCACTTTAGTTGAACACCATATTATATGGAATCTTGAATAGCGTGTGAGATCTTATTGGTTTGTTCAGGTTAGTGTGATGCCCTGATACATTCCAGAGTAATTTGGCCAGTGAATAAAGAAGTATTTGCAAGGTCCCCTTGGGGGATGGCAGAGAAAGGAGAAAATATTCAACTTCTCCATTTGGAGAATTTCTGATATTCTCACAAGTAGTGGGGACAACTAAATCAATAGGCTGAGCACTCGATCTTGGGGCTTGCCTCTATGAAATTTATTCCTACAAAGCATAGACTAAACCTACTTAAAATTATGCCTAAGAGTCACCCCCAGAGAACCTTTTTTGTCACTCAGACGTGGCTTCTCTCTCTAAGCCAACTCAGCAGGTGAGCTCACTGCCCTCCTTTTTACATGGACATGACTCCCAGACATGTAAATCCCCCTGGCAACGTGGGACAGAACTACAAGGATAAGCCAGGACCCAACATAATGGGATTGAGAAAGCCTTCTTGACCAAAGGGGGGAAAAAAGAAATGAGACATAATAATGTTTCAGTGGCTGAGAGATTTCAAACTGAGTCGAGAGGTTATCCTGGAGGTTATTCTTGTACATTATATAGATAACCCTTTTTAGTTTATGGTGTATTGGAGTGGATGGAGGGAAGTCCCTGAAACTGTTGAGTTGTATTCCAGTAGCCTTGATTCTTGAAGGCAATTGTATAAATATATAGCTTTTACAACGTGACTGTGTGATTGTGACAATCTTATGTCTGATGCTCCTTTTATCCAGGGTATGGACACTTGAGTAAAAAAAATGGATAAAAATAAATAATAAGTGGGAAAAAGGGTAAAATAAATTGTGTGGATGGAAATACTAGTGGTCAATGAGAGGGAAGGGAAGGGTTATGAGATACATGAGTTTTTTCTTTTTTTGTTTCTTCTTTTTCTGGAGTAATGCAGATGTTCTAAAAAATGATCATGGTAATGAATACACAATCATGTGATGATATTGTGAGCCATTGATCATACACCATGTATGGATTGTATGCAAATGAAGATTTCTTCAGTAAAAATGTTTTTTTAAAAATGTCCCAACATAATATGCATGTTCTGACATTCACAGTATCTCCCTCTCTGGTCTGCTATTTTCCTTTCACCATCCTATAGGTGTACCTTTATCTTTTGGGGCTTTCCTCATCCTCTCCTCCCCTGTGAGTCAACATGTGTTTTGACAGGGACAGAAGACTAACAGAAGGTAACATGAGAGCTAGGTATATTTGGGGGGCAAGTCTGACCCAAGTGGAGACACATGGTAGAAGTCATTTGATAGTATAAGGATATAGGATATTACTGTTTGTCTCAAGGTACTAGCAGAGTACCTTAACATAGAATAAGTGGTCAAAAAATGTCTATTGAACAAATAAATAGTTGAAATGAAAAAAAACTAATAATGGCTATGTATTAAAAGCCATTCTTTAGATAAAATACTCACTTCGAGTTCAGAAGTTATTCCCCTGGTTAGGGGAACCATATTTAGTGTACAGAGGCTTTAATCTTGCTATAATGGAAACCTTGATGGAAATGAGGGAAGGGCGCCTTGTTTCTTGGAACAAATACCATTTTAATGGAGTACTTAATCTTT
This sequence comes from Myrmecophaga tridactyla, assembly GCA_004026745.1. Classification (NCBI taxonomy): domain Eukaryota; kingdom Metazoa; phylum Chordata; class Mammalia; order Pilosa; family Myrmecophagidae; genus Myrmecophaga; species Myrmecophaga tridactyla. The sequence continues at coordinate 33,070 of PVIY010010224.1, forward strand.
TTATTCCTTCCCCCATCTGGTGACCTTAATGGGTTTCTCCTAGTTAAGAGGGATTCCACTGAGAGCCTAATTGATGTAACAACAGCCTAGAAAAGGCTGCAATGCTTCTGAGTGATAAGCATGAATAGAATAGAGATGTGGACATTTCAAGACACCACCAACCATGCCCAATCATTCATATTTGCTAATGTTCATTCTTAGCTGGCACACATTTGCATATGAAATACCATCAAATATCCCTATTTAGTATTTCTGTGCTTGGGAGGCAGATGAAAGGAGTCCTTAATTCTTGGGAGCTTCATTTGCTTATTGATCCTTCCTCTGTTTTTTCCTTTCTTCTCTCTGGAGAATGCTCTACTTCCCCAGGTCTAAAGTGGTCCGTGGTCTAACCTGGTTTTCTTCTCTATGTCATCTAGTTAGAACACCATAACTCCATGTTTTCTCAAAATGCACCTTTGCTTACCAGAGTGCCCATAAAGTTGATCTGAATAGCTTTACATTTGTGGACATCAATAATAGTTCTTTTTTTTCTGATTATACAAATAATAAATGCTCTTCACAAAAACTTCTTAACTATAGAAAAGTAAACCTAAGAAAATAAAAAATCATCTGTATCCTTAGTATTGTAAAATATTATCAATGTTAATATTTTATGATTCTATTCTTTTTTCTCACTCAGCATGTCTTCAGATCAAAGTTTTAGACCAGTGGTTTTCAATCAGGAGTAATTTTCCCAACCCCTATTCCAAGTAACCTTTGATGATGTCTGGAAACATTTTTGGTTGCCACAACTTGAGTAAGGAGTGCTGCTAGCGTGTAGTGGGTAGAGACTGGAGATGCTTCTGAACATCCTAAATTCACAGTACAACCCCCCATAACAAAGCATTATCTAACCCAAAATGTCAATAGTGCTAAGTCTGAGAAATCTTGGTCTAGAAAAAAGTCTAGTCTATCCTAAAGGTGTCCACATGTGTCCTTTTGTCTTTATGGCCCCTCAGATACTCTCAGTCAATATTTTGGCCTGTCATTTATTTGTTTTCTTCTATAACCCAACAATTTAACATTCACCTATAGATTGTTGAGCAACTAGTGAACATACAATAGTGAATGAAGAACTTCCTTCTTTTCCATCTCCACTACAATCATTTGTGTCCCTCTCCAGCTCTGCTTAGAAACTACATTTGCTCATTCTCTCTCTGTCTCCGTCTCTCTCTCTTGTTCTCTCTTTCTCTCTCATACACACATGCACACACATACACACTGATTTTTGTACCCAAATGCTTTGAATTGATCTTTTCCACATTTTACGATGGTTATTATTTTCTTCACATTATTTGAAGAGTTTGGTGTTCAATATGAATTAACAAAGAGCAGGGGCATGACTAGAAAAGAAGAGAAGAGTGTGTCTGCAAATAGTAGTGGAAAGGGTAAAGCTCCGTAAGAACAGTAGGCACCTGGGACAACAGAAGAGAAGGCAAAGACACTGGGACTTTCTGCCAATCCAGACAAGAGAGGGTCTCCCAGTTAAAACAGAAGTATAGCATGTATTAGAGGACCCTAACGCAAACTTCAGGCACCCACTGTCAAATAGTAATCTACCCCTTCTCACATATCTAGAGGTACAGGGATAATACTACTGTGTGATTTTGAAAAGCCCAAGGCATTGTGGGACTTTCAGAGATATTATGGTAGAATTTACCTTTTCTGCAGGCTATTTCCTGTCAATGAAACCTCTTTTCCTACTGGATGTAAAGTGTTTCTAAGGTGTGCTGGAGCTGCCTGTATCACTGGGCTATGCTGAGTTTGAGTCAAGTAAAGTCCTCTTTTGCCTGTCCCCTATGCCCAACACAAACATCCTGGGGATCAAAGAGGTAACTCGTCACTGACGATTGTCTCCAAAAATAACTCGCTGTATAAATGGATGAATAAATATTAAAACTTGATACCCATGATGACAATAAAACATTTTCATATACTGTATATTACTTGCTCTTCAATATCTTGTGGCACATAAGGTGCTTGATTTTACATTAGAATTGACATTTCCCTCTCTGCTGCTTAGTTATCTATTTGGCTTTCAGCAAGCCACTTAACCTCTTTGAACTTGTTTCCCCAACTGTAAAATTAAGATAACTGTGCCCAATTTACCTGATTCCAGGGAAGTTCAAATAAGAAATTGTGTTAGATCAAACTCTTTGTTAAAATGAAGCATATTGCAAATTAAAGCTATAATGTTTCTAATGGGGAGACTGAAGCTTGAAAAGATAAAGCAACTTTTTGAAAATTAGAGCCAGGTGTCTGATAGTGGTATATTCTAGTGGTATATATAAGAAGATCCAATGCCTCCTTGGGGTCCTCTCATTGCTCTCAGGGAACTTTAAAGAACCTCTTAAATTTTAGAAACTCCATAATTCACATTCTACATTCTGCTTAGGTTTCAACACAATACAATATATACCTCATGCTGCAAGGGCAACAGAGGTGTTATTTAGGTGCAGAACAAATACTTGGTCCCACTTATTGATTACCTTAAATTTAATGATGGAATAGAAAACATATTTTCACCAGTTCTATAAAGCAATTCCATATTGGAGGAAGTATTGGGCAGGGGATAAGAAATAGGGTTCTAGAATTGGTCAAGCCCAAGTTTAAAAATAGACTGACATTTACTGGTTGTTTGACCTTGAGCAAGTTATTTAGTATATTGAGCATTTAGTTCCCTATTTGTGAAATGAGGATAATGATGTTTCATGAAATTGTTATGTGAACTAAAAGCAGATTTCAGAAAATGAGCTGAGCTCTGTCTAGACTACCTTATTCATTCATTGTGTTAGCCATTTCTATTATTTTATACTAAATTTAGGACCCAATGTCTTCTTTTCTGTGTTATTGAGTTAATTTCATCTTAAAATGGGCAATTTGGAATTGCAAAAGAAACATATGCATTCAAGTCCTGAGGATAAAGATGTACTCAGAGTAAGAGGGAGAAGTAAGAATTGGAGGAAAATTCCCCCTTGCATTGGTGGTTCAAAGGGATTTATTTCTTTGGGGGAATAACAACAATTTAAAAAGTAAGAAAAATCAATTTTCTACTGCAAATCTGTGAGTAAGTAAATGGAATTCTTCCTACCTGTCCTGTTGAATATGGACACACAGCGTGTCAGTTACAGCATGCCCTGATTAAAAATGCACTGGTCTCTTATGACGGAAAACATTTGTCTTCTTCAAAAAACAGGAGACAAATGATAGTACTTACCATAGAAATAATTAATGAGGACCACTCAATTGCCCAGAAGATTTGTGGAAGGAAGAGTAGGAGTCCTATTTTTTCCTACTACCAGTGGAAAAAATAACAACTAAAAATAGTACACCCCAGCTGACCTTAAGAAATTGAAAAGATCTTCTACTTAATTTCTTTCCGTAACTTACTCCCAAGGACTGCCACCTCCAAACCTTCAGGGCAAGGGCGATTTTTTGTTAGAATCTATTTTTAAAAATCCTTTGTTGTGGGATTGTGTCTTTCCTTTCACAGCATGAGGGTTTATTTTCATGCCAGGGATCAGCAAACACCTGAAAAGACAAGTAAAATTTGGAAAAGCTGACATCTCAAGTTATCAAGCTGTACCCTCTTCATTTTACCCATCTATGCACATCACATAAATAAAGTCAGCTGATGATTCAAAATAAACTTTTCCAAACACTCTTTTTCTCAATACAGTCCCTGCTGTGGAGAGCTATTCCTCAGCAACCTGACCTTCTTGTTCAAAGCTTCCGATCAATCCTCCAGCTAAGTGCAGTCTCTCTATAATTGAGAACACAGTTGAAATTTCAAAGATTGACATTTTTTAATACCTGGTGAGAAGCTCCTGATGAGATAAGACAGAGAAATTGTAGAGTGGACTCATAATGCACTGTAAGCCCTCAGCTTTCAGGAGATGGATACAGAAAGATGTAAAAGGAATAATAGCTTAATACTTCTGGCCAAGATTCCTAGTGCCAACCCAAATATATACTCCTCTCATTGTGATTTGCCCAGATAGGGGGAAAGGTTTCAGTCTACAAAGACTTTACGCTTTTCCACCTTCATAAGCAGAGATAGGTGAGCCTCAGTCGTGGCTGATATTCTCCTTTTCGAGACAGAAAACTCTGAGTGACAGAGTAAATATTTTTAGAATTTCTGTAGAGTTTATGTCATAAAAGTTCTGAAGGGGACATATCTACCACAGGAAAGAAAAATAGGGCAGACCCCTAGGAATCTCAATTGCTTGAAGATGAAAGGAGAAACAGTGATGAGAAATTCAACTCAGACAAACACAAATGTCAGAAGCAACTCTTCTGGCCACATAGTATGTTTGACTGCCTTAATTTAAAGGAAGGGAGAATGGACTTGTACCACCACAAAATGGGTAACTGGACAAACTGACCAGGACAGTTGGAGTATTCATTTCTGAAGGGAGCAACAGCACAAATATAAAACCAAGATAGAGAGAAAAAGGAAAGGTCAGTGTAAACAAAAGTCAGTGAGCAGGACAGAGTCTAACCAGAGCTGTAGTGAGACAGCCTCTAGCTTTGAGGCAGGAGCCCTTCTCAGCAGGTCAGACAAGCCCATTCTAGGTGAGACAAGCAAGCTATGAGGTAAGATGCAGCTACAAGAAAACATAAGATGAGAAAGAAGGTCATGCCTCACAGTCAACTCCCAGGAATTCAAAGTGAGACTGCATATCCGAAAGGGACCCATGGGAGAGCTAGGCAGCAGATAGCTCAGTTAAGGACCATTCAAACAAATGAGCCTGCGCTGATGTGGATATATTCATTCGGATAAATTTTGCTGTTCACTTGGGTACAAATTCCAAATTCATCATCAGTTCCAAAGCACTAGGAATGCAAATTTTGTAACTTGCTGCTGGAAGAATGAAAGGAAGAAGGTTAATTGGCCTAATTCTAGATAACAGTTACTACAGAACAGTTTCCAATTCCAGGTACCATCAGGCTTTGTTCTCATTTAATCAGGTCCTTAGTAGGCCTTAAGTAGCAATAATAGAATGTCTTATATCAATCCTTCTCTTGGCCTTTCTCTCTCCCCTTTAACCTACCCTCAACATATTGTATGCTTGGAAAGCATTTTAGTTTCCTAGGCTGCTCCAAGAAAATTACCATAAACTGGTTCAGCTTAAACAATGGGGATTTATTCACATACAGTTAGAATCTGGGAAAATGTCCAAATCAAGGAAACATCAAGGTGGTGCATTCTTCCTCAAGACAGGCTGCCAGTGATCCTTGGCCCCTCTGCCGCGTGGCAAAGCACAGAGTAGTATCCACTGATCTCCTCCCTTCTCTTCTGGGTTTCATTGCTTTCAGCATCTGCTTCTATGGCTTTCTCTCTATCTTACGTATTCATTCTGTTTATAAAGGACTCCAGTAATAGGATTAAGACCCAGGCTGAATGAGGTGGATCGCACCGTAACTGAAGTAGCCTTATTGAAAGGTCCTACTTAGAATGGGTTTACATGCACAAATATGGATTAACTTTAAGAACATGTTTTCTGGGATACACAGAGCTTCAAATCACCACAGAGCATTCATAATTTTTCACAATTCAAATAAAGATTTCTGGGTAAAATGACAACTAGCACGTCATCTGTAAAATGAGGATATAATATCTACCTCTCAAAATTGTAGTGAAGGGCCGGCCACAGTGGCTCAGCAGGCAGAGCTCTCGCCTGCCATGCTGGAGACCGGGGTTCAATCCCCCATGTCTGCATGCAAAAAAAAAAAAAAAAATTAAAAAAAAAAGGGCGGCTGCCGTGGCTCAGCAGGCAGAGCTCCGACCTGCCGTGCTGGAGGTCTGGAGTTCGATCCCTGGTGCCTCCTGCCCATATGCAAATTAAAAAAAAAAAATGTAGTGAAAATAAAATATGATGATTCATTGAAGTTTTATAGCTATATTGTCTAACAACACGATGTACTTAGTAATTATAATACTGATCATAATGATCATCGTTCTCCCTCTTATCTGACAATTAAAATGCCAAAATGCATATAAAAATATAGAGGACCCACCCAGCAACACACACAAAAAAAATAGATAAAAGTACAACCCACTAATAGATATATTTTGTTAATTGTATAGCAAACGAGTTGCCCATCAAGTCCCTTATGGGGAAAGTAGTACTGCATCTCAAGTGATAAATAGAAAAATCATCTGCAAAACTCCATGAAAGCCCACTTATATGGTGGGAAAAAAATCCACAAAGGCAAACGAAATGTCTGAGAAAACTGAGGAGCGCTCCTCTTAAAATCTCTTTTACCACAGCTGAACAACACTCAAAATAATTATTCTGGGAGATCAGCATAGAGTAAGGCTTCTGCTGCCACAAACCTGTTGCTGATCTGGAACAGCAGCTCCTAGAAGAAGTCCATTTGCCACTGCCCAATAGTCAGTGATTCTCAAGTTCAGATGCATGATAGAATTATTTAGGAGGTTTTTAAAAATATTGATGCCTGGGTCCTTTTCCCAGAGATTCCAATTTAATTAGTGTGACCAAACTTGAAAATCATGCAGCCTGAAATGCAGACCAAGGTGAATTAAAAGCTAGAAGCAGAAAGTCAGCTTTTAGTTCAAAAGCTTCACATCACTGAGAAGAACTCTGCAGGTCTCCCATAATCATGGCTGTCTTTGCACTCCCTCAAGCAGCTGCATCACTGGATCACTGATTGCAGCCTTCCTCAGAGCAGGATATGGAAGGACTCCAAGAACGTGGCAAAGTACAAATCCAGCCACTGCATTGGAGGAGACCTATTCCAAAGCAAAGACAAGTAAACAAAACAAGAGCTTGGAAAAAAATTTATTATAAATAAAGTAGGAAAATAGTATATTCATGAGAAAAAGAAATGAAATACTTTTGAGAAGGAAAAAATTATATTTTAGACAGCATTTGTTGGTACTGTTCATAAAAATTCAAGAAAATTCAAGGAAAAGGCATGATGAACAAGAGATATGATACAGAACAAGGTGGCAAGAGAAAACTTTAAAAAAGTCCTTGTTTTGTTCAAAATGGATAGTACTTTTCTTCCAGGTCTATGATATCCTCACATCTTTGTTTAAGGAAATTGACTGGATTTTTTTCAGGGAAAAGGTTTTTATCCTAGTGCTCCATAGCACTCAAAATTATTGCCCAAAGTCAATGTTGGTGGGAAAGTAAACTTATACAAACTCAAGTCAGACACACACACACAAAATCATATTCCGGATGATTCCATTTATGCGAAGTACAAGGACAGGAAGAACTAGTCATGGTAACAGATATCAGGAGAGTGGTTGGTTGCCTATGTCAGGTGAGGATTGACTGGAAGTGGACATACGGGAACTTTCTGGGTTAATGTAAGTGTTCTATATTCTAATTGGAATTATAGTCACATCTGTGTATGCATTTATCAAAATTCACCAAATTGTACATGTATGGTCAGTGCATTTCACTGTACGTAAATTTTCCTTCAATAGAAAAATGTTTGAATAAAAGATTAACAGCTTTAGAGACTATGTTAGCTAAATTTTCTGGTTAATATAATTTTAGATAAAGAGTCTTCCTTAATACACTAACAACAGTGTCCCATGTCTCTTCAGGTCTTCTAAATTTCTAATGCTATATAGTAAATGAGGTAAATAAAAGACAAGGAAGAAAGAGATGTCTATCAATTGATACCAGAAAATATGTGAGACTCATACACATATGGCCAACCGTAATTACAACACTAAACCCAAGGCAAAGGAATGAGAACTATATTATAAATATTATATTTTAATACTATAAATAGATTAACATTCAACCCTCCAAGTGCATTTTCATAATTATCTACCTGCCAGGAGTGTTTTCCCACTACTCTCTTTGTTTATCCCAATCCATCTGGAAATCGTCATTTGTGGTTCCCAAACCAAGCAGTAAAATCCCTGGAAAGGCAGTACAATATTCAGATTCCCACAACTCTCTATGTGCATTTTTTTAATTAAACTTTTTAAAAGTTAATTTTATTTACAAACATGACATATCTACCAAACATACACTCTTCCTTTCCCCTTCAACTCTATCCCTATCCTTCTAATCTATTTTCTGTCTCTGTGAACTTGCTGTTTCTAGTCATCTTTCATAAATGACATCATACAATATTTGTGCATATGTCTTGCTTATTTTAATGACCATAATGTTTCCAAGGTTTTTTAATGTTTCTGCCTGTCTCAGAACTTCATTCTTTCTTATGGCTGAATAATATTTTGTTTATCCAGTTGTCTGTTGGTGAACACTTGGATTGTTTCCACTTTTTGAAATTGTGAATAATGATGCTATAAACACAGGCATACATTTTTGAGATAGTTTTAGATTTACATGTATAATACAGAGCAATCCCACGTACCCTTTACCCAGTTTCCCCGGACAGTAACGTCTTGCAATACTATAGTACAATAACACAAGGATATTGACATAATACAGTCATAATACAGAAATTTACCATCACCACAAGGATCTCTCATATTGGACATTGAAAACCACATCCCTTCCCACCTGCCTTGACCACCTCCTTTACCCTGGCACCACTAATCTCTTCTCTGTCTCTAAAATTTGTCATTTCAATAATGTTATATTAGTGGAATTATACAGTACGTAACCTTTGGAATTGGATTTTTTCACTCAGCATAATTCTATGAGGATTTATCTATGCTGCATGTATCAAGAGTTTGTTTCTTTTTATTGCTGAGCAATACTCTAGTCCATAGTTAAACTTTTCATATATTGATCGACATTTGGGTTATTTCCATTTTCGATCATTATGAACAAGAATACCATAAACATTTCTGTACCTATTTTTGCATGACATTAAAGCTTTCATTTCTCTGGGATAAATGTTCAGGAGCCATTTTTTGGGAGGGGTGGTGGTGGTTGCACATTTAGTGTTTTTAAGAACCGGCCAAATTGTTTTCCAGAGTAGTTATACCATTTTACATTCCCTCCAGAAATATATAAATGACCAAAAGTCTCCATATCCTTCTCAGTGTTTGGTATTGTGACTTTAATTTTAGCTGTCCTGATTGGTGTAGTTTAATCTGAGAATAAATGTATAATCTCACTGTAGTTTTAATCTGCATTTCCCTAATGACTAATGGTGCTGAACATTATTTTCACATGCTTATTTGCTCTCTGTATATATTTTTTGATGAAATGACTCAATGTCTCCTGCCAGTTTTCTAAGGAAAAGTGTGTATTTTTAAATTGAGTATTAAGTTCTTTATGTATTTTAGATTCTAGTCCTTTGTTGGTTATGTGGTTTGCAAATATATTCTCTCAGTTTGTACCTTGTTAGCAAGGTTTTTGCATAGCAAATTTTTCAGTTTTGATGAGGTCCTATTCATCAATTTTCTCTTTTATAGATCATATTTTTGGTGTCAAGTATAAGAATTCCTCACCTAGTCCTAGAGCCTCAAGACTTTTTCCTCTGTTATTTTCTAAAAGTTTTATAATTTTGTATTTTAAATTTAAGTCTGTGATTCATTTTTAGTTATTTTTCATGAAAGATCTGAGACTTAGGTTGAGTTTTTTGTTTTTGTTTTTATCTCTAGGAATATTTGTTTAAAAAACTATCTTTCCTTCATTGACTTGCTTGTACATTTTTGTCAAAAATCAGTTGGGCCCTGTGCTGGTTTGAAACTGCTGTATACTCCAGAAAGGTCATGTTGTTTAATTACGATTCAGTACTGCAGGGTGCGATCTTTTAAGTTGTTTCCATGAATATATAACCCACCCAATTGTGAGTAGGACCTTTTGATTAGGTGGTTTCCATGGAGATGTGTCTCTACCCATTCAAGATTGGGTTGCTTACTGGAGCCCTTTAAGAGAAAACCATTTTAGAAAAGGCTTTGGAGTCCACACCCCACCCAGCCAGAGACATGTGGAGATGCAGAAGGAAACCACCCCCGGGAAGCCTTATGAAACAAGGTGCCGGGAGAGAAAGTTAGCAGATGTTGTCATGTGCCTTCCCAGGTGACAGAGGTGTCCAGAAGCCAAAGACCCCAGCAGTCACAGCCTAGTGTGGCCCCAACTGACAGAGGTATTCCAGATGGCATCAGCCTTTCTTGAGTGAAAGTAGCCTCTTATTGTGCCTTAATTTGGACAATTTCAGTGTTACTTGTTAATGCAATAAATTCCCTTTTTTAAAAGCTATTCCATTTCTGGTATATTTTATTCCAGCCACTTTAGCAAACTAAAACAGCCCTCTAAATGGGAAATGATTTCTTGGGATGTAATTCTCCCTGGCAATATGCGACATGACTCCCAGAGATGTGTCTTGCCCTGGCATTGTGGTATTTAGAATGCTTTCTTGATCAAAAGGGGGAAAAGAAATGAAACAAAATAAACTTTCAATGGCTAAGAGATTTCAAATACAGTCAAGAACTCATTGTGGAGGTTACTCTTATCAATGCTTTAGCCAGATATTACAATTTGCCATAGTACGCCAAGCCCCAACCAACAGTATTCCTGAAAACCCTAAAGAATATCCTGGGCCCTACCTAAGACTCTATAAATTTTTTGTTAGTAAGTTTATTTTTTTTCAGAAACTTAAGGCCTCCAGATTGCTTCTATGCCAGATAAACCCTGAAAGCCAGAAGTACCGGTCTCTCCAAGAACATCAACTAGTTTCATTCCTTACCCCAAAGGTTGACACCCCTTTCCAGCATGAAAAAGTTAAAATGGTCATTGCCCAAATTGAGAGAAAGATTAAATGAGAGGTTGCATATATATTATTTTTCACACACACACACAAAAATAAAGAATGAGGAAAGATAAAAAGATAGCATTTAAATAAATGAATATGACTGGTGAAGCATTACATTGATATTATTATGATCTCCAGTGTCTTGGTGCAGCTAGAAGAAAAAACAGTAAATCATGGGACTGTAACCCATACCAAACTTTAAAATCAGCTCTATAACTACTTGTTAAAATGTACTTGGAAACGTATTGCTTTTTTGTATGTATGTTATAATTCACAATTTAAAAAAGTAAAAAAAAAAAAAAAAATCAAATGAAAGGGAGAAAGTGTAACAGAGAAATTGACTCATTGTATAGAATACTTCTTTTTAGTTTCTACTGTATTAGAATAACCAGACCTGAAATTTTTGAACTGTAATCCAAGAGCTTTGATATTTGATAATGATTTTATAACTATATAGCTTTTATTGTGTGACTGTGTAAAACCTTGTAATTGTAAAATTCTTATAATTCACACTCCTTTTATGCATAGTATGGGTAGATGATAAATTAATACATGCATGAAAAATATTATTATTATAGTTTGGGAATATGGGGAAAAATACCCTTCTGTAAGTTACGGACAATAGTTATAGTACTATATTAATAGTTTCATCAATTGGAACAAATGTAACTACTGTTAAAAATAGTTGTTCTTGTTTGCTAGCTGCTGGAATGCAACACACCAGAGATGGATTGGCTTTAAAAAAATAAGGGATTTATTTTGTTAGTTCTTTAGAGGAAAGGCAGCCAACTTACCACTGACTTCTTATGTGGGAAGTCACAGGATGGTCTCTCCAGGCCTCTGGGTTCCAACAGCTTTCCCCGGGGTGATTCCTTTCTGCATCTCCAAAGGCCTGGGCTGAGCTGTGAGTGCTGAGGTGAGGTATGCTGAGCTGCTTCGGCTGTTCTATGTTGTGCTCTCTCATTTAAGCACCAGCCAGTTAAGTCAAACATCATTCATTGCAGCAGACATGCCTCCTAGCCGACTGCAGATGTAATTAGCAACAGATGAGGTTCACGTACCATTGGCTCATGTCCGCAGCAACAGAACTAGGTGCCTTCACTTGGCCAAGTTAACAACTGAATCTAACTACCACAATAGTAGAATTACAAAAAAAAGCATTATCATCAATTGTAACACATTTTCCACACCAATGCAAGTGTTTGTGGTGTGGTATATGGGAATCCTGTATTTTATGCATAGTTGTTCTGAAAAGCCACAACTTCTCTAATAAAAAAAATTAATTAAAAAAATCAGGTGGGCATATTTGTGTGGGTTTATTTTTGGATTCTCTATTGTGTTACAGTGATCTATTTATCTGTATCTCTGCGAATGCCACACAGTCTTGGTTACTGTAGATCTGTAACATGTCTGGGAACATGGTAGACAGACTGATTCTTTCTCAAAATTTGTTTTAGATGTTCTGACAGCCTTTCCATAAAAATTTTAGAATAATCTGTCTACATCTATGAAAGCTCTTTCTGAAATTTTGATATGAATTGCATTAAATCTTCATATCAATTTGGGGAAAACAAACATTTTTATTATGTTGAGTCTTCCAATCCATGAATATAGTATATCTCCTCTTTTGTCTTCTTGATTTCTTTCATCAGCATTTTGTAGTTTTCAGCATTCAAGTTTTGCATTTTGTCAGATTTACAATTAGTATTTCATTTTTTAAGCTACTGTCAGTGGTATAGTTTTTAATTTTGGTGCCCATGTGCTCATAAATGATATATAGAAATACAAGTGATTATTTATGGTTATCACATATCCTGCAACCTTGATGAACTCATTTATTAGTCCTAGGAGTTTTTGCTTAGACTCAATGGGCTTTACTACATAGAAATCTGTCATCTTCCATGAGAAATAATTTTATTGTTTCATTTCCAATTTTTATGCCTTTTATTGCCTTATCTTACCTAATTGCCCTTGCTAAGACTGCCAGTGCTATGCAGGATAAATGTGGGGGGAATAGATATCTTTGCTTTGATCTCCATCTTAGAAAGAAAGCATCTGGTCTTTTACCAGTAAGATTGATGTTAGCCCTATGTTTTGTTGTAGGCACTGGTGACAAAGATGAGGGAATTTATCTCTATTCCTATTTTTTTTGAGAGATATGTTTTTCAAAAGTGTCTTAATTTTATCAAATTCTTTTTATGGATCATTAGATACAGTCACAGGATAGTTCTTCTTTAGCCTGTTAATATAATGGAATACACTGATTTTCAAAAATTGCAATAGCTTGCATCCCCAGAAACATCCTATTTGTTAATGGTATATAATTTTTATATATTGCTGAATTCTTTTTGCTAATATTTTTCAATTATTTTTCTGCCCATATTCATGAGGATAATTGGTCTATACCTTTCTTTTCTTTCTTTTTTTAAATGTCTTTGTCTCGTTTTGGTATCAAGGTAATATTAGCTTCTTAAAATAAAGAGGAAAGTGTTCCTTCATTTTCTATTTTCTGGAAGAGATTGCATAATATTGGAGCAAGTTCTTCTATAAATATTTGATATAATTATCCAGTAAACCACCTGGGCCTGGATATTTATTTGAGAGTTTTTAAATAATGATTCAATTTCCTACATAATTATATGGCTATTCAAATTATGTATTTCATATGTAAGTTATGATAGTTTGTGGGTTTTTTTGAGGAGTTGATCCATTTCATCCAACTTGTCCAATTTATGTATGTAGAGTTCTTTGTAAAATTCACGTTATTATCCTTTTGATGTCTTCAAGATCTGTAGTGATATCTATTGCCTCATTCCTGAAATTGGTAGTTTCTTCTTTCTTATTCTAGCTAAAGTTCATCCATTTTATTGATATTCTATTAATTGCTTTGTTTTATTGATATTCCCTATTTATTACTATATCAAACTTCATTGATTTCTCCTCTTACAATCATTTTCTTTCTTCTGCTTGCTTTGATTCAATTTGAATTAAACAGCCCAGTTCTTAACAAGCTTGCATTCAGTTTCTTTGAGTTATGACACCCTCAGTCATGTGAGGTAGTCTTCTGCTTGCTCAAAGTTTGTTTTGTCCCTCATTTTCTATATTCTTGAAATGAGAGTTTTTATTATTGATTTGAAACTTTTCCTTTTTTTCCTAAGGTAAGCACTTTGTACTATAAATTTCCCCCTCAGCATTGCTTTAGCTTTGTCCCACATATTTTGATAGGTTGTATTTTTATTTTCATTCAGTTCAATGTATTTTTAATTTCCCTGGAGAATTCCTCTGTGACCCATGAATTATTTAGAAGTGTGTTTTTATTTTCCAAGTGTTTGGATATTTCTTATTATCTTTCCAATATTGATTCCTATTTGATTTCATTGTGGTTGGAGTGCATACTCTGTATAATTTCAAATCTTTTAAATTTGTTAGGGTTTGTTTTATGATCCAAGATATTGTCTAGCTTGGTATATGTTCCATGGGCCCTTGAAAAGAATATGTAACCTACTGTTATTGGTTTGTACAAATGTGAATTAGTTCTTATTAGTAAACGGTGTTGCTGAGTTTTTCTATATCCTTGCTGGTTTTCTCTCTAGGTATTCTATCAATTATTGAGAACAGGATGTTAAAGTCACCAATTATAATTGTGGATTTGTTTATGTCTCCTGTTTGTTCTATGAATTTTTGCATCACATGGTTTACAGCTCTGTTGTTTGGTACATACACATTTAGGACTGCTATGTCTTAGTGGAAAGATCTTTCATTATTATATAATGTCCCTCTCTTTCTCTCATTAATTACTTTTCACTGAAGTCTACTTTATCTGATATTACCATAGCCACTCCTGCTTGCCTTTGATTAATGTTTGCATGGTATATGTTTTTCCATATGTGATGATTAAGTTCAAGGGTCAGCTTGGCCAGGTGAAGGCACCCAGTTGTCTGGTCAGGCAAGCACTGGCCTAACCATTACTGCAAGATATTTCATGGCTGGTTTATTAAATGATCAGTCAGTTGATTGTTATCTGTGACTTATTACATCAACAATGAACTAAGGGTATGTTTCCCACAATGAGAAAATCCAATCTGTTTGGTTTAATCTAATTGGTTGAAGACTTTTAAGGGAAAAGAGAAAATTTTTACTATTTCTTCAGCCAGCCAGCCTCTCCTATAGAGTTTGTTGAGAAACTTCATTGGAGTTGCCAGCCTGGCAGCCTGCCCTACAGATGTTGGACTCTTACATCTGTAAATGTAAGTCTCATATTTATAGATATCTTCTGTGGGTTCTGTTTCTTTAGAGAACCCTGAATAATACATTATCCTTTTACTTTCATCTTTCCTGTATCGTATTTGAAGTGTGTTCCCTGTAGACAGCATATATTTGGTCACGCTTTTAATCCATTCAACCAACCTCTCTTTCTTTTAATCGAGGTATTTTTAGGACTTTTATATTTAATGTAATTCTTGATATGTTAGGGCTTAATTTTGTCATTTCATTTTTTGTCCTCTGTTCTGTCTGATTTTTGTTCTGTTTTCTTTTTCCTGCTTTCTCATAGGTTACTTAGCTATTTTTAGAATCATATTTTGATTTTTCTATAGTGGTTTTAGTGTGTCTTTTTATATAGCTGTTTTAGTTGGTATTGTAGGATTATATTATATGCATAACTTATTGCAGTTTACTGGTATTGTCATTTTAACAGTTCAAGTGAAGTGTATAAACCTTACCTACTTTTACATCCCTTTACTCTCCCCCACTTATAATATAGTTATTTCAACATTTCCTGTGTGTATACTTAGAACCACAACCAACAGTTTTTAAATTTTTGCTTTAAACGCCAAGCATAACTTACAAAACTCAGGAAAAGGAGAAAAGTCACCTGTATTTACTCAGACTTTTTCTAACTACATTCTTTCTTCTTTCCTGATATTCCAAGATTCCTTTGTTTACCATTTTCTTTCAATTTAGTGAACTTTCTTTTGCCACTCACTTAGACAGGGTCCGCTGATGACAAGCTCTCTTAGTTTTACCTCATTTGTAATGTCCCCATGTCCTCTTTCTGAAGGATGTCTTTGCTAGATGCAGGTTTCTGGGTGGACAGCTATTTTCTTTCAGCATTTGAAAAATGTGCCATTTTCTTCTGGTCTCAATGGTTTTCAACGAGAAATCCAGTATCATTTGATTTTTTTCCCTCCTAGGAAAGATGTTCTTTCTCTCTTGTTGCTTTCAAGATATTTTGTCTTTCACTGTCATAAATTTGACTATGATATTTTTCGATGTAGCTTGCTTTTAGTTTGCCCTGTTAAGGGCTTTGATTGTTTATCCTGCTTGGGATTCATTTAGCTTCTTTAATCTGTAGGCTTATATGTCTTTTGCCCAATTTGGGTTTATTTCTGCCATTTTTTTTTTAGTACTGTGTCTGTCCACCTTCTTTTCCCTCTTGTTCTGAGACTCTGGTCACGTAATAGTAGACCTTTTGTTACAATCTCACAGGTCCCTTAAGAGCTCTATTTTGGGGTTTTTTTTTGTGTTTTCTTTTCTCTATTCAGATTGGACATTTTCTCTTGTTCCATCTTCCAGTTCACTGATCCCTTTTTCTGCCCCTTCCATTCCACCATTGAGCCCATCCATTAAGATCATTTTTTAAATTTTGGTTATATTATTTTTTAGCTCTAAAATTTCCATTTCATTTTTTTATATGTTCCATTTCTTTGCTGAGATTCTGTATTTATCTGCTAAAACTCTCTGCTTTGTTTTGCTAGGCTATCACAAATGCCACAAACTTGTTTTGGCTTAAACAATGGGAATTTATTATTGCTAATATTCTGACTAGCTGGCAATCCTCAGATTCCTTAGTCTTCCTATTATGTAGTGGTGTCCTTTTCTCTCTCTTCAGGCTGTTCCTTGTGGCTTTTGCTTTGTAAGACCTATCCCGATTCAGGTGGCCACATCTAAATTAAAAATAACTTCTTCGAATATCCCACTTGCAATGGGTTTACACATAAAGGAATGGGTTAAAATTAAGAGCATATTTTTCTCTGAAGTACACAACTCAATCTGTAATACTTTTCATTTTTTCATTTGTTTCAAGTGTTTGTAATTGTTCATGTAAGCACTTTATGATGGCTGCTTTAAAATCTTCGTCAGATAAGTCTAACATCTTAATCTCTGTCATATCAACATTGGCATATATTGATTGTCTTTTTTTATTCAGTTTGAGGCATTCCTGATTTTTGACATGACACATGATTTTTCTATTGAAATGTGGACATTTTAGGGGTTATAAGACTATGGATCTTATTTACACTTCTGTTTCAGCTGGTTTCCTCTGACCTGGCTCTGGCAGGGGAAGGAGGGACACAAACTTACTACTTTCAGGTAAAGATACAAATCCAGCTTGCCCACTAAGCCACTATTGATAGCCATGTTTGGGGTGGTGAGGTTGGATCCTGGTTAATACTGCGTGGTGGTAGGAATTCTGGCTCCCTACTCGGCCTCCACCAATCTGTTCCTGTCCATGAGGGGTATGAGAGCCTTGTTACTGCTCCCCATGTACCCTGCAATAACATCACAAGGGGTGGTGGTCTCTTTACTTCTGGGTAGTGGTGAAAGTCCTTGTGTTCCACTACACATTCTCCAACACCACCCCAATGGAAAACAAGAGGGGTGCTTCATCATTGCCAGATGGGACTAGGAATCCATTGATATCACACATCGAGGAGGGGTCTCCTTGTTTCTGCCCAGTAGGAATGAAAGCCTGAGCTCCCTACTCCCCCTCTTTGATACCACGCCAGTGAGAGAGGGTGGTTGGAGGACCTTAACTCAGTTTGGCAAGGGTAGATGTCTAGGCTCCTTCCTCAGTCTTTGCTGGTATGGTGGGGGTGGGTCATACATATTTATGTAGTGCTTGGCTTACATAGATTAGTTATCATCTAATACTTTTCTGTCTTGCTAAGAAGTCTCTTTTCTGGCCTTTTATTGGAGAGAGAAGGATTTGATTAGGATGCCTTTGGTCTTTTCCTATTAGTGTTTCTGGTTTGCTAACTTCTCCAGCTTCAAGTCTGGGAGATGTGAAGCAAAAAGAGGACCCAGGAAACTCCCCAACATGTTATTCCTTGGATAACAACTTCCCTAGCCTATCTTCCTTCTTTAATCCACCCTTCTAAGTCTTCCATGTTTGTTTTATATTTAATGTCCAGGGATTTTAATTGTACTTAGCAAGAAGATGAGGAAAAAGTACTATTCCAAGTTCCTAGAAGCAGAAGTCCTTTCTATGTGCATTTTAGCATACCTTTTATCAACAAAAAGTGTCTTTATTTCTCACAACTATCTCCCATATCAAGCGTTTATTGTAATAATAATGATATTGAAAAAAAAAACCCTAAAACTCAGTGGTTTAAAACAATAAGCCTTATATAGTGCTGAATTGTGAGTTGGCAATTTAGGCTGGACAATTCTTGTGTACTCAGCTGAGCCCATTCACATGTCTAAGTTCAGCTGACTGTCAGCTAGGGTCACTTGGCTTCATTCCATGTGTTTATTATAACACTTTAGCAAGCTAACTCTGACATATTCTCATCTTTGCAGTAAAGGTGAAAAAATGGAAGCAAAAAGTGTAAATGCCTTTTCAAGCCTCAGGGGCTTCACATTTGCTAAAATACCATTGGCCAAGCAAGTCATATGACCAATTCAAACTCAAGAGTAAAAAATAGATGTCTTTTTAGTAAAAGGACCTGCAAAATCCTGCAGCAAAACAGGTTTATACAGACAGAAGTGTAAAACTGGGCCATTCATAGAATCAATTGACCACCCCCCCCCAGGGTAAAAACTCTTTAAGAGCAAAGAAAAATATTCTGTCATATTCATCCTTGTAACCTCTAGTACTTAAAGTTCTAAAAGGCTCAGAGTAAATGTTCAGTGTTAGCTTTAGTGAATGAATGAATAACTTCTCAAGGTTTTGGAGATGGAGAGGCAGACTCCCTTGATCTCCAAGCCAAGAAAATAAAAAAAGGAACGCAACTCCTTGGAAAGAAACATTGCCTTGTTCATACTGAGGGGAAAAAGCCCATGTTTTTTTCTCCTTTGCATGGGCAGGCATTGGGAACCAAAGCCGGGTCTCCGGCATGTTCAGCAAGAACTCTGCCACTGAGCCACTGTGGCCTGCCCTCTATCCACTTTTATATCTTTAATCTTAGTTATTTCTAGCTTACTACCACTTGTTTTGCACAATAACAGTGATCGAAAAAAAAAAACAATTGAGTGAGGGCAAAACTGATGCAGTTACAAGGATTTACACAGGAAACCTATAATTACTGCAAAAAAATTAATATGTAGTAATGGTCAGGGATTTTCACTCATTAACTCATCAATAAATATTTAATGAATAGCTATTCTAAGTAAGAAATGATGGGATTCAAGGATGAATCAAGGTACAAGGAGTTTCAGCTACTAAAAAAGATAACATAGTGAAACAAGATAGATAACTAGATTAGAAAGATATATAGCGATGGGTAGGTGGAAGGGTGGATTGAGAGAGAGAAGAAAACCTATCAAGAAGAAAGGAGAAGATAAGGGAAAGGGAGGGAAGGGCAGGGAAGGAGAGGAACATAGAAAAAAAGATAGAGAAAGAGAAGGGAGAGTACCTATAATAAAAGAGGAAAATTGAAATCACAAAAATAAAGTGCTATGAGAGGTCAAGGGAGAAATTTCCTCTGACCACTGGTGGGGAGGTATTGTGGTTTAGGATCTAGAAAAGGGGAGAAGAAATCGTTTGGGCATGAAGGGATGAAGAGGGCTCCTAGACTAACAGAAGAAGCAAAAAAAAGCAGAAAAGCTGTAAAGCAGGAAAGAGTAGACATATCTAAGGAAAATTAAGTTTGGTGGAACAACAGGAAATATGAGGGGATAGTAAGAAACAAGATTAGCAATGTAGTCCAAGGGAACTTGTGCACCAGAGGTTGAAAATTACATACAAAAACAATGTCAGAAACCAAATCTTAAATTAAATCAAATAGACATTTTATTTCTGCGGTCTTTTAAAATTTTTTAGTGTGACTGATTCTAAATTTTCTACATAAACTAATTAGGATTGTGAAAATCATCTACAAACAAATACCAGGACATTTTAAGAATAAAAATATATTCTACTGTATCTCTGGTTCTTTCTTGTGTATAATTCCATAAAAGCAGCACAAGATTTTCCTCTCGGTAATTAAGATGATAATTTGAAATAATGTTCCAATCTCACCATAAACTACATATCCCAAGCCAGAGCAATGACAAAGGCTAACAATAAAATAAAGTAAACACATATGCAACAGGAAGAGAGAAAGAAATCAATATTTATCTAGATATCAATGAGATATCTGAAGATTTCTGGTGTGTACTTTATTTCACCCTGTTTTGAAAATGGAAGAAATAAGATTGTAGCATCCAAAGCTGTACAGATATATTTTTATTGCAACTTCATTTGCTTTACCAGCACAGCCAGAGTAAAGAGACTATAAACCTTTCCAGACAACCCTGATTTCTGGGATGGTGTGTAAAAAGAACTATAAAGAAAAAGCACTGAAACCTGATACTTGGCAGCTATTCAAGATCTCTCCATTTCTGAAATTAAATGGCATGTCCTCTTCAAGAATGGGAGATTAGGGGACAATTGAAAGGCTGCTGCATTATTCTAGCAACTATAAGCCAGATGGCTTTAAAAGTCAAATGTTCCACACATGAGTAAGTCACTGCTCTAAATGAATTACTTTGGGATATGCAAAATGGAACCTGAGCTGTCCATGCCACTGGGATATGTTCCATTGCACCATCAATCTGAGAGTAAAATACTTAGCAGCTCATTCAATACTTTACCTAAAGAAAAATAATGTGGCTAAGGCCCTAAATGGCATGTTTAGAAAAAGTATAATGTATTCCTTAGCATGCACAGCGAATACAGAACACCACATGAAATCTGAAAAAGAACTTTTCATTCAGCAAGGTAAGGAGCAATAGACCAATAAAATTTGTGAGTAAAATTAACTGATCCTAATAAAGTGAAGCTAGAGAAGCAACATGGTTTTAATAAAGTAGAGTTTAGTGTTAATGTAGGTTCAATGAAGATAAGGGGCCTATGAAATCCAGGCAGTCCTGAATTTCTGATTAAAAGATTCTAATGTCTGTACCGCCACACCTGCTGTCTCTGTACCTTGTTCATCATTTTCATGATAGCTAATGAAGGGATCTCCTGATCTGCAGGTTCCGCATGGCCCCTTGAGAAACAAAAAGTAAAGATCAAGGGTCTTTTCTGTGTTACTTTCAAAGATATGGCATAGCTGAAAATAGCCAGGAACAAATAATTATAGTTCCTGCTATTCTATTCTTAAAATGCACACAAACACATACACACACACGAACACATGTATGCACACAGGGCCATTTTCCCAAAGGCACAATCTTCACACTGAGATTTAAAAGCTGTGCTCAAAAACAAGCACTGATTTCACTCCTCGAAGGAGGATTCCACCCTTCTCTGATTGGAGAGGTCAGTTCTCTTTCTTCATAGTTGCCTCCAGGACTGTAATGCTTCCTTGATGATTCCAATACATTTTTTTCCTCTAGCTATCATTACCATCACCACCAGTGGAGATTTGGTAATGCTGCCTCTCTCCCTTCTGTCAAGGGGTAGCATGCTTCCCCTGCAAGACTAGCTCCAGGTTTCTTTGCCTGGCAAGGAGAAGTGGAAGAAGCCCTTTTTCTCTTCCAATTTCAAGATATGCCTTATTTTCTTTCCCATTTTTAGGGTGAATTCCAGTGGGAATGTCCAGTTCCCTCAGGGGAAAACCCATCAGCACTGTAAGGATAGGGCCATACCTACATGGCCTCAAAAGTCAATTGCAAAATAATAAGACTTTAAAACATGTTTCTTGCATGTGAGTTATTGAATTCCAGCTCACATATGATCAATTATTTATACTCCATTAGCTACATTTGGTTAGATGACAGGTGAGCTGGCCTTCATATCACCCATTAATTTAACAAGAGTCCATCTAGTGTCTATTATGAACAAGATCTTTGAGATGCTGAGGAATGGGCATAGAGCGCTGTATGAGAAATAGCCTTACTCTCAAAGCACACGTAATTTGGTAGGAAAGATAAGAAGTGTGTACGAAAAGACATGTAATTAATGGAAAACAATGTGGTGTGAAATAAAGGAAAACACGGGCAAAGTGTAACCTTGCAAAGAAGAAAAATCGATTCCTAAGTACCTCATATAAAGGCCTTCTAAAGCCTTTGAAAGTCTTTATGTCTCATTGTGGGTTTTGATAAATCAAAAAATGTAAAAGCTTGACTCTCTCTCTCTCTCTCTCTCTCTCTCTCTCTCTTTCTCTTTCTTCTCATTGGGGCATGTGTACGTGTAGATGGTTGGAGCAGGTACAGGGAAGAAATGCTGAAGAAACTTTCATAGAAATGCCTTGGGCATTTACCTGTGTACATGTTGATGACTCTTGTTTAACCAAATACAACTTTACTATCAGAGGGAACACAGCTTAATTACACAATAGAGTTAATGGAAATGGCAGATTGAGAATTATATTTTGATTTCCAGTTACAGTAAATTCCATCTGATTATTATTAAAAGAGAGCAAATAGAGGACTCCCTCAAGCTTTTTAAAAGGTCTTTCTTCTGCCATTTCTCCAGCTCTCTCCTCCATCTTGTTCTTCCTCTTCTCTTCTTTTAATTAACTCTAAATAAACAAACATGAAGATAATAGGAGACTATATAAAATAATTCCACTTCAAATAGTTAACATCTGTGATGGAAATCCATAGTTTTCCATTCATCTTAATGTGTTTTGACTTGTATTTCAAAGTATAGGATAAAATGTAAAAACTAGAAGGCTTTATGATTTTAAGAATTTGTCCTACCTCCTTCATTGGAACTGTCATGCTAAAAGGGATCCTTTTTAATTTAATCCTTTCTCTGTCTGAAACACTAATAATGTTTGGGGATTGTTTTACATAATGGAGCCCTGAACTATAACTACTCCTGTGTGTTGCTTTATTTGTTGCCCATACAATATCATGCTTCCTTAACTACAATGGAAGTTTCTCAAAAGTTCAATAACTTGCATTTGTTTTGTGCTGTCCTCAATACCTGGAACAGCACTAGACACAATTATGGTAGACATTTACTAAACATTTTTAATGGATTTATTGGTTGAAATGTACCCTATAAGTTCTTTGCTTTTTAAATAATATTTTGGAAGTTTACTTATATAATCCTTTAAATGTATTTTATCTTATGGGAGTGGTTTTTCTTCATGGATCATAGCATATGCCTATACATTCCTTAGCCATAATACTTTCTTCTGCATATACTTGCCCTTTTCTTCCCAAATAATTAATGACTTAAATATTACACAACTTCATCTGTGAAAAAAATTATTCAGTCTCTCTGTTTCTGCCCAAATCCCAGTCTTTAAACAGAGGCTGCTTTTGGAGTATGAATAAACACTTTCACCCCCGATTTGTTAGCCTCTTAGTATGTAAATATAGTATTATCTTAAAGAGCTCAAGCTATAAGCCACCCAATTAATTCTACAAAGCTGAGAAATTTGATAACAGAATAAGAAGTCTTCACTGACAATATCTGAGCTTTGTGGTCATCATTTCAATTCTAATTCTTAGACTCTCCATCCATTTTCCTTCCATCTTTCTAGAAGTATGAGGAATAAGGGAAATAATATACAAAAATTGTTAAGCTGCTTAGAAAATATAAAAATCTTTAAGAATGTAGCATCTTCCAACAACTATCTCATGATTAGTACCCTAAGTGTCCCAACCAGAGAATATAAGGACCGGCAGCCAACCCATTGAGAGATATAATTGAAAAATGGAAGAAGATTTGATGTAAACTAGCTGGCCGCAGTTGCATGGAAACCACCAGACAGAAATACCTGTTACACTGGAAGTAACATGGAGAAAAGAAAGTGATGAGGATGTAAGGATTCCATTAGAAATGAAAAAAAAAATCTTTAAGAGCCCCTTAAGTAAACTTTTCACTCTTAAAAGCTCAAGAGCGGAACTAGCGTGGGGTATATGCACCTAAGATGATCAGGTCTGGCCATGTTCCCTCTTTTATATATTATAGCAAAGAACTGAAGCCTTTCTCCCAAACAATACTGAAGCAATGACCTTAGATGTTGATATGACAGCTTTTTTATTTTACTTGTTTGGAAAAGGCAAAGAAATAGTAATCTAGGGAACCAAAAGCAAGCTAGAGTTCAGAAGATTTGGATGTTATATATTGCCTTAATTTTGACAATCAAAAATAATGCTTTGATGGAGAATCTAAGACTTAGAATTGAAATGATGACCACAAAGCTCAGAGATTATCAGTGAAGACTTCTTATTCTGTTATCAAGTTTCTCACCTTTGTAGAATTAATTGGGTGGCTTATAGCTTGAGCTCTTTAAGAGAATGCCATAATTACATCCTAAGCACCTGAACTTCATTCAGTTTGTCCACCCAAACATGTTGAACACAATAAGAGTCTCACCTCTATGTCAAGATGCTATGAAGACTCATTAGAGCAGGAATTTGATGGCACTTTGAATTCAAGAAAAAATCATACCCTGTGTGAAATTAGGGTCTTGAATATTCTGCAGTACATCTCTGCTCAAGCCTCCTTTACAAATTCTACAGATCCAGGCTCTATAAACTGAGACAACAAAAAAGAGTATATACCAAAAAAGGCTGCTTTAGGTATACTTATTTCTATTCCTCTTCATTACTCTAAGAGCAATCTGTCAAATACAAATTAACTGCCAAAGGAAACTTACCAAAAGATATTTGCTCCCCAAAGCTGTGATATCTTAACTGCACTTTAGCCTCCACTTGCCAAAATCATAAATTGTAGGATCTCTCCATCAAAGTCAGTGCCAAACTGCTAGTCTCTCCTCTGGCTGTCATCTTGGAGATGGCTTCTATTCAGATTCTTATTAGCTATGTTTGAAGGCAGGCATACTTAATGGCAGCTTAAGTAATAAAAAGTCAAGGGAGAAATAAATAATTTCCAAGAGAGCCTGAGTGCATGGTTTTATTCTGGCTCTGCTCTTCATCGGAACAGGTAAGTGTCCCTGCCCCTAAAACAGCAGAACCAATTTGGAGCAGCTTATATGCTAAAGAAGCCAGCATGAGCTAAGGTGAAGACTCAAACCTCAGATTTACAAAACCTAGATTCAAGTAGAGTTTTTTTCACCAAGGAGGAATGTGACATTGAGCTTGTCACTTTACTTTCCATGTAAATGATCCCAGGAATTTCTGTTTGGGCATGACCTTGAGATATCAGAAAAAGATGAAGTCACATTGTTGGAAGGGGCCTCTAAAGCCCATTCCAGCCCCACCTGTGCTTGAACCACATCTACATCATCCTAAAGAGAATGGTTTTCAAGCCTGTACAGAAAAGACTCTGTGCCAGAAAACTCACCCCTTCAAAACGCAGCCATGTTTGTTTGGTTTGGTTTCGTCAAGATGGAACTCCTTACAGGTAGAGTAGGATACCAGGAAGCATTATGGACTTTGGTGTTGGGAAAACTTGAGTTTGATTCCTAAACTTACTG
This sequence comes from Myrmecophaga tridactyla, assembly GCA_004026745.1. Taxonomy (NCBI): domain Eukaryota; kingdom Metazoa; phylum Chordata; class Mammalia; order Pilosa; family Myrmecophagidae; genus Myrmecophaga; species Myrmecophaga tridactyla. The sequence continues at coordinate 58,440 of PVIY010010224.1, forward strand.
AATTAGTTATTTATCCTCACTTCCATCTATAAAGTATAAGGCTTTCATTACCTTATATCTTACAAGTTTAATAATTACACAAGTGGGCAGAGCATTGAGGAAAATACCATTCTTCCCCCATTTGCTGTAACTTGAAGTTCTGTGGTTCTAAACGACCAGGCAGCCATATGCTTCCTATATTTAATGTACATAAATACAGGGTTTTGAAGTTTGCCCTGGGACACCAAGGATGCTGGCCATGCTTTCTTGACAGTATCAAAGGATGAAACAGGGCCATTGAACAAAGGGTCAAAACTGCTCAGGACTGCACAAAACTTTTCAGCAACAAATTCTTGATTTTGATAACTTTCTTTAAGATACCTTCTCCTACCCCTGCACAAAAAAAGTGGGCCATTACCTCTTTTGTGTGGTGCAAAAGAATTTGAAGGCAACTTGAAAAGATTCTGAGGATTTTAGAGCTCATGAACTCTTAGAGAAAACCTGTCTGAGTTAGTAATGAGCTCTAGTCATTATCTAGTCATTCATGTAAGCCTATAAATTCTGCTCTGAAATCCTGCTGCCGAATGCTCTCCATCTTCACTGGTGCTAGACCAGTCCCCTAGAAGCCATGGACACAAGGGATATAGATTCTCTTAAATGTAACTCCAAGTCTCAGTATAATGATCAGGATTTAAATGAGATAATGCTTATAAAAGTAATTCACCCAGTGCTTCAATCATATTAAGAAGTGAATGATTGATTATTTCCTTTCTTCCAGATGTTAACCTCTAAAGATTTTTAGCGAGAAAATTTTAAATTACAGAACTTATCATAGCTTATAAAAGCTGCAGAAGTGTTAAATCTTCTGATTTATGGATATTTTGACATATAACACCTATTTCAGTACACTCAAATGCTACAGATATCCGCATCATAGCCTTAAGCCTTATCTCATTCCCTAACTTCACAGGTTAGGACTGGGTTTAGGCTCAAGGACAGTGTGCATTCTAATAGGTTTACATGGTAGGAGGCCTTCAGTTGCAAGGAGCAGAATATCAGTCTCCAAAAGTTTAACACAAGGAAAATTTAATCTTTACATACAAGAAGTCCTTGGAAAGAGTGGTTCCATAATTTCCTAGAGTTCCTGAGTTAATAGTTTCATTACATCAGCAACTTCATCATGGATCTGGGTTCTTTCCAACATTTAGTTTGAACATTATCAGCACCAAAGCTTCCTCCCCAGACTAGCTCCCCTCAAGACTGTCAAATGGCTTCTGCAGTTCCAGGAATTGTGTCTACAAATGGCAACACCTTTTCTTTGTGCCTTTTTAAGAGTAAGGAAGCCTTTTTCAAAATCCCCCAGCAGACTCCCTTCTCGTCAATTTGGTCAGAACTAGAAAACATGCATAATCCTAATATAAGTATCCACTAGAGAAATGAATTACTATGATAATTTAGATAAATGAGAATTTACCTCAGAATTCTGGATAAAGTCATATTCCCTATACTTTAATAAGGAAGAAGGGAGAACAAATATTGAGTGGGCAGCCAACCGTGTCCAATACACAAGTTAATAAAACTAAGTGTTTTATTTCTTACATTTTTTTGACCAAACAGATTCATTTATTTGGTTTGAAAAATCAAATCAAATGGAGAGATTTAAATGAAAACCCAATTTCCTTGCCCCAGGCCTCCACATCTCTAGTTTTTCCTACATGGGCAACACTAATTTTTTTCTAACTGTTACTAGAATTATATTTCTGATGATTACCCTCAACCCTTAAATAATTTGCATATTCCACTATATTTCTTGGTTTGTTAATTTGGAATGTTTATTGACTCCCTGCTCTGACACATGAAATTTAGCTCCCATATCATCCTGGCCTTCCCTTTCCACTTTTACCAGGATGATTATTTCCCTACTCTTTTAAAAAATTACTTTTGCAACTTTAAATAAATGCTCACCATTATACATTTTTTCTAGCAACCATAGTCAACATCTCTTGCCTTTTACATTGTCAAGATTAAAAATATTTACATTCTTTTCCATGCCCATAACTGTCTTCTGTGCTTTATCTATAGTTTGATTATAAAAGTTGAAAATCAATTAACCATGTTTGCTTTGCTATTCTTCTGTAAGTACTGTTCAGTGAAGAGTGAAGTAATTATAATTGGTTTTGTCTTTTTTTTTTAAGTAGCTTTTTGGATTTGACTTTATTACATTCTTAAGTAATCCAACTTTCCAAGGATAATATCAAATTTAAGAAATGCATTTTTTTTTTTTTTTTTTTACTAAATGCCTCCTTCTTGGAGCCTCTGTTCTCCGTCTGGATTGACACTGTCCAGGACTGCTGCAAAGCCACCATTGTGGTGTGCACAGGTTTTCCCACCTCCCTGGACCCACTTTCCTTAGTTCCCCTGACTTTCTCATTCTTAGTTTTGCATTGCTAAGGCAAATCCTCAAGTTACTTCCTGAGAAAGTTTGTTTAGAAAGTAAAATCCCTTAATTCCTGTAAATATCCTTACTCAGCATTTATCCAGATTGCTTGAATTGGCTTGGTATAGAAAAATATTCTTAAAAACTATTTTCCCTCCAAACTTTGAAAACATATTTCCATTTCCTTTGAGCATCCAGCATTGATGATGTGATGTTAATGTTAGTTTGAGTCTCATTCCTTTCTAAGTGACCTTGTTTCACTCTCTGGAAGCTTTTAGTATTTTTGTTAATTCTGGAGTTCTAAAATTTCTCAATAATATATCTAGGTGCGACATTTTCTAATTTATTGTGCCTTGCAATCCCTTACCAGACTCCTTCAATCTGAAAGCACTTATACCTCAGCTCTGGAAATTTCTCCTTTAGAATGTATTTTATAATTTCTTTCATCTATTTTTTCTGTATCTCTGCTAATCAAACATTTACTGCCGATACCAATCCTCTAAGTCTCTTATCATTTCATTTATCTCTTCTACTTGTCTATTTTTGTGCTACAGTTGGTGAAATTTCCTCAAACTTATACTCCAACTGTTTAAGTGGATTTTGTATATTTTTACTTATATTTTAATTTTTATTAACTTAGTTCTTATTCTGTAAGTTACTAATCTTTAAATGGCTCATCCTGTTCTGTTCTGTAGATATAGTAGCTTCTTAAATTTCTCTGAGGGCACAAATAGAGTTATTTTACAGATCACTTTGATACCCAGAGTTATCTTAATTTCTGTTAAGGTTCTGTTTTTTCTATTAGTTTTTCTTCACTTATTTCTGTAATGTTGCAAACTTGTTTCGTTTATACTGATTGGGTGATCTTGTATAGGTGGGCAAAAAAAATCCATCCTCAAGCATCATTTAGAGTCAATTGGCAGGAGTTCTCCTGGTACCAGAATGTTAAACAGTGCCACCATTCACACTAGTTTATCTAATTGTTATAGGAAAGTTTATTCAGTTTCTTTAGTCAGGAAACTTTCCTTTGATTTAGTCTTGTTGGATCTGGTTCTTAGTTTTGCCTAGGGCATAAATACTTGAATTTTAATATAAGTTTACTATGATGCCTATGGAATGGAGAAGTAGTGAAGGGAAACCACTGTGCTGCATACAGATTCCAAATCTTCTCTTATTTCAGCTCCACATCTCATTCCTACCCTCCCTCATTGCTTATAGTTTGAATCCAGACACTCTCTTGGGCAATGATTTTTAACTTGTACGTATATCAGAATCACCTGGAGGACTTAACAGTACACAGATTGCAGAGTTGGTCCCCAGGAGCTGCTGATTCAGTAGGTCTGGGGCAGGGCCTGAGAATGGACATTACTAACAACTCCTAGGTGAAAAACTGGTGCTGCTAATCTGAGGCCCTCCCTTTAAGAACTTCTGTTCTATGGCTTTGCGAGAGATGCTGGTCCCTTTTCAGTTGAATTCATCTGTCCCATATATTTTAGAGCATGGTTTTGTTTACCAGCCTTCATCAGCCATCTGTCTCCTGTCCTCTTTCCATCCTTCAGAGAGTTGCTGAAATATGTTTTCTACTAATGATCTACCATTTAAACTCTATGTTAGGGGTTATTCTTGGTTTTTTTATTTGCCTGTGTGTTTGTTGGTTTATTTTAAATCTTTACTATCACTTTAATAACTTTGGGGGAAAAAAGAATATAAACATACGGGGTCAGTCTGCTTTGTTGAGTCAAAGACCTATTCTTATGTATCAGTATATCAATATGTCCCTAGCACCAAGGTGTTTGTCTTTAGAGCGTCTTCCTATAAGTGTCCGAAGCTCTTGTTACCTACCACAGTTTCAAGCTAAATTTTAAAACTAGGATTATAGCTGTAAAAATTTCAGATATCTGATGGCACAGAAAGGAATAGAAGCTATTTTAAGTAACTCAGAAATAAAGTGTGGCATAGGTGGACTAGATGTTCACCGAGCCCAATGTCTCTTCTTGAATACCCAGAGAGTCTGCATTTACCAGCTCTTCTTCCCATGTTTTTAGTTCTTGATCATGTACCATGAGGGAAACAATGTGTGTAACTTCTTTGCCAAAGTGACTAAGAAGTAGACAGGCCCTCTTTACCCCATCTTCCAGCTCATGCAGAGTCTCTGAGGCTCTGGATGAGGCTAGAGCTGAGAGATGGAAGGAAACTTGTTCCCTGAATGACAGACTTTGAGAAAGGATAGTAGAACACAAACACTGCATACCACAAGTGGCTTTACCCTAATTAATAAATTAAATGATGAAACAGCATCCCTGTTGAGTCTGTGTGTCTGAGATAAACGAATTCTGCATTGGGAAATTGGGATGTTGTCTATATGGACTTCGGTTTTATGAAAACTGCAAGTCTATATAGAATTTCCTCACAGCAACATTTCCACTTGACATAATCACTTGAAATTCTGCCTTATAAATCTAGGAGATAAAAGTTCCTGTTTCATTTCTTCTTTAATAAATAAGCTCTAACATTCAAGTATAATGAGTTGAATGAGATAATAGATCTCAAAGTGCCTTCCAAAAATAAAAACGCTATCCAAGTACCACACAGTAAAGAACTTTTTTTTAAGAACAGGAGTAAATGAGTGACAATTCTAACCTTCTCTTTGTATTAATTTGTGAATTGAAATGGTAAATTTCAGTTTACCATTTCAGGGTTACTGATTCAGAGTTACTGGAGATCATAAATCAGCTCCTTCAGTTCAATTCATAAATTAGTGTGATTGCTTGCTATAAGAAGCTTAAATTTCGTGTTACTTAACTTTTAAAATGCTAGCAGGTTTCATTGAATATTATCAGCCTTTGAACCTTTGGAAACTCTGAGGTTCTAACTGTGATATTCCATAAGTAATCAAAGAAGATTGAGGAATCTAAAGGCCAAATGAGACTAATCGGACAATTCCACTTTGGTAATTAAAGCACTGGCTTCAGTCCACCTGCCTAAGCTGGCCTCTCAGAAGCATGCAGAGGAAGTCATTTGCATGAGCTGTCATCCTTCAACCCTAGGTTCCCATATTGAAACCCCCCTATAAAGAGCTAGGGACAGAGAAAAAGAATGTTGAGAAATTTCAGTTCTTCCAAAGACGTGACATTCAATAGGGCATTTATAAATCTGAAGCTCCTACATTTCACCTAACAATCATTAAACACATATTCTATATCACACATGCTGGGAGTTGACAGGGAGAGAATAGGGAGCTTAATCTTTATTTGTTTGCAGGAAATTCAATTCTCAACTCTAAGTTTATGAGACAAGCTTCTAACTCCTGTGCAACAATGCTTAAAATTTTCATGACTTTACTCTGTACTTGCAAAGGAGGACTTGCAAAGACGCTATAAAAGCTCATCAGTTCACATTGGATTCACTTGTGATTATTTTGACAGGTGCTGGAATGGGCATTTGCTTTAGTGCTCCCTGTGGAAAACAAATAAAAATGTGGTGAGCAAAGAAATACTGTCAACAAAAATAGAAGGGACAAAGGTTTAACTTTTCAAAACTGAGAATTGTTAGGCCTCCATTAATATCCACAAACCAAACATGATTAATTGACTAGCACAAATCATCGGTGTCATGATGCTCGAGCAGCACTGGAAGAACTTCCATTTGACAAGTGTGTTAATTTGGTTGATGTCCATAGTCAAAATGACTTAGGGCTACTTATAATAAAGCCTTCCATGTATCTGAACCAAATTAGCTCACTAATGACTCTCTACAGAGTTCAAACGATATTTATTGAGCACCTATTCTGTGCCAAGGCACTCACCATTGATGTAGATACAAAGTGTAATACGCACATCCTTGCTCTCAAAAATCTTAAACTAAATAAAGACGTTTAAAAATAACATGAAAAAGAATATTTAACAGCAACAAATAACACTCAGTGACACTACCAGTTTCTGTCACAGTCCAGAGGAGACAAATATCACTTCGAATTCAGTTTTCTTGAGACTTTTCCTGGAGAGATAGATTGAAGCTTAGAGAAGTGAAATTTAAGCTCAAAGACAGATGGGATTTCAACAGGCAGAGAGAAGCAGGAAGCTTATTTCAGAGTAACAAAATATATCCATAGAAAGACAAGAAATCCCAAAGCAGTAAGGGCCATTTATGGGTCAAGTGTGATTTCAGTGTAAGATTCATGAGCAAGAAAAATGGGGGGAAAGAATAGAAAAGAAACAGAGTACTTCTGCTTCCAAGCTAATCTGGAAAGATCCTGAGCTTTGAAGACAGGTAAACTTGAGTCTGACTTCTAATCCTATGACATCAAGCTGCCTGAACTTGAGCAAATTACTTAATATTTCAGAGCCTCAGTTTATTTATTAAAAAGTGGAAACAACGGACCTAAACTGCTGGATGATTGGGAAAGTAGAATAAAATAATGTGTTAGGCAGATGGGCTAACAAAGTAATGCTTCAACAGTATTACCATCTTCCTTTAATACTTTCATTAGGTATTCCTTTTAATAAGTAGAGAATTGAATATATGCTTTCTGATCAAAGATATGACCTGATATTATTAGCTAAGAGAAATATCAAGGGCCAACCAGTTAATTTCTTTCGGCAGATAGGGGTAAAAAATATAAAGATTTCTCCACTAACTAAATAGGTTAATTCAACTCAAATCACATCTTAGCCAACTCTCATTTCTCTCTCCAAAGAAGTGGGCAAAGAACACGGATTTTCCTCATTTAATACCCATGCCTTATGCATAAGGACTATATGATATAATGGAAAAATTTGTACAGAAACATTTTTAAAATTGTTACTAACTGCTTAACTTTCTTATTTCAGTTTTTCATCTATATAATGAAATAAATAATATTTTCCCTACTTACACACCACTGTTCTAAGAGGACTAAAATATGATAGTATAAAATAGGTGAAAAAAAATGCCTTCAGAAGTGACATATACTAAATTGAAAACCCTCTAGTTCATGAGTCCTAATCTATGGCTTTAAACGTTCACTCAGAGCCTTTCCATAGTCAGTGTTCGAGGCAGCACCCTTTCACATTCTACTTCCCAACAACAGTGCAGACACTGCTCAGAGTCCTTTCTTCTATTTCAAAGCAGTTTCAGGCAAACGCACAAGAATCTCCTCACATAGTTTCTTCCTGATTAAAGTTGCCCCCTCTGTCAACAGATTGGAGGGTAGGATTTGCAGGTTTATCTTGCCACTGAGATCACATGAAAAGTAGGGTGATAAAATGGTAAAGGCACAAGCTCTAAATTAGCCAGAACAATGTTTGATCTCTGATTATCAGCGCTAATTAGGTACGTGCCTTTGACCGACTTACTGAATGTCTCTGAATCTTTTTGTGTTCAATGAGAAAGTAAGTTTCTTAGAAAATGTAAAGTCTAGCACCTAATCCAATAATTGCTAAATGTTCTACCTCTTCCCTTCTTCCTTTACAACTGCAAAATAGTTATTAATATTAATTTACCAGTCCTAGGCTGTTGCAAACCATGCTATCTACTATTGCATTGCGATGATGAAGGAAGAAGAGGAAGAGAAGGAGATGAATGAGAATAGGGAGGAGAAGAAAGAGAAGTTAAAAGCTGACAACACAGCACAGTACTAGAGTAACCTGGAACTTGATCAAAATCTTGATCCTGTTTTGTTTTGTTTTTTTAATCGCAGTGCTTTGTCCTTCTTCATGTCCAATCCAAAGTGAATTGGATCAAAAAAAGAAACTCAGAACCCACAGCTGTTGCTAATATTATTATATCACTTTTCATTCTCATCTGACTCATCACTCCCAAATTGGATAAAATGAATATATTTGAAGTTTTAGTAGGTGTCTACACTGAATTTTGCACTGAATTCATAAACAGCTTAAGCATGAATATCAATAGGGTTCAGTGTACTTTTGTCCTTTCTTCAGTGTTTTAGAACTAAGATTAACTTACCTCATGAATAATGAGGTAATGTAAGGAGAAAACACTTTGCCTTTCATATGATTAAGGTAAAATATCTGGCTCATCCTTACAAAAATGACACCATTTTGGCACGTATTACTAAGTTAAAAAACTTTACATGATGAAGAACCATCTTATATCTTCCCCAAGGCATTAGTTAGACTTTTTCACCAGCCAAGTTTCAATAAAACCTCACCTTATCATCATTATTTAAATGGCATTTTTGATATAGTTATATGATATATTTCAAATATTAATCATTTATTTATTTTGTGTAGAAGTAATGAGTGCTATTTTCAGATGCAATAAAAATATAACATTATTTATTTGAACTATTCTATGGGGGCTTACTTCACTTTTATGACAAAGCCATTGGGGTCTGAGTCCCCACTCTATTTGACCTAGTGTTTGGCCAATTTCCTCCCCTCAAATATCCATCACTGGGGAGCATTTAAGTGTACCTTAATGATCTTGTTGCAGCTGGGCTCCTCAGCCAACATCTGGCTCTGCGTGGTTGTTCTACCTTTCTAAGTCTCCTCTGGCTACCCTAGACAATGTTTTTCTGACATCATTGCATTTCCCAAGGTCATAGTTACTCCATTTTCAACAATACTGTGTCTGTAATTTCACAATCCAGTCAATGTTATGCTGAGGCAGTTTTTCCTTTTCTGATGACTTTCTCCTCTTAGTTTCTCTTCAAAACTTCTCAAGTCCTTCTTACAGTTTTCTCCACCCCTGCTTTATATCACCTAAAAAGAATGGGACTAAAATCACTATGGCCACAACTCCACAAGAACATGGCATAATATAGTTTAGAGGTACAAATATAAATTTAGGGGGGAATCTCAATTATAAATATAATCTACAAAAATTCAGATCTGTTCAAATCTGTATTGTTTTACAGAATACTCCGTTTTTCAGACTGAAGCGTCAATGTTCAGATTATTTCATTGGATTTAGGTCTTCCACAAGAATAAAAGGCGGGAAAGGGATGGCTTGAAGTTATGGATCCCAGAAAAACATGCGTTAAATCTTTTTATTTAACTTTTTTTATTGTGTAGTATAACATATATACAAAGCAAAGAAATAAAAAAGCAATAGTTTTCAAAATATTCTTCAAAAAGTGGTTACAGGATAGATCCCAGAGTGTGTCATGGGCTACCATATGATCCTCTCATATTTTTCCTTCTAGCTGCTCCAGAATATAGGAGACTAGAGGGCTTAAATATTTTTTATCATCATAATCGACTTTTTTTTCCTTCTTTTTTTTTGTGAACAATAACATATATACAAAAAAGTTATAACTTTCCAAGCACAGCACCACAGTTAGTTGTAGAACATATTTCAGACTTCAACATGAGTTGCAATTTCACAATTTTAGGTTTTTTACTTCTAGCTGCTCTAAAATACTGGAGACTAAAAGAAATATCAATTTAATGATTCAGCATTCATATACACTTGTTAAGTCCTACCTTCTATGTATAATTCCACCATCACCTTTGATCTTTCCATATCTCTTTTTTGGAGTTATTTGGGCTATGGCAATTCTAATTTTTTGATATTGGAAGGGTCTGTCACTAATATTGGGTAGGGAGATGAAACCATCTGATGTTCTGGAGAGGCTGGGCTATGTTTCAGGATTTATCTGGACCAGGGACCCATCTGGAGGTTGTAGGCTTCTGGAAAGTTGCTCTAGTGCCTGGAACCCTTGTGGAATCTTATAAATTGCCCTAGGTGTTCTTTAGGATTGGCTGGAATGGTTCTGGTTGGGGGTTGGCAGGTTATGATAGGTAGCAAGGTCTACCTGAAGCTTGCGTAAGAGCAACCTCCAGAGTAGCCTCTCGACTCTATTTGAACTCTCTCTGCTGCTGATACTTTATTAATTATACTTTTTTCCCCATTTGGTCAGGATGAAATTGTTGATCCCATGATGCCAGGTCTGGATTCATCCCTGGGAGTCCTCTCCCACGTTGCCAGGTAAACTTTCACCTCTGGATGTCATGTCTCATGTAGCGGGGAGGGCAATGATTTTCCTTGCAGAATTGGGCTTAGAGATGCTGAGGTCACATCTCAGCAACAACAGAAGTCCTCCAGAAGTAACTCTTAGGCATGCCTGTAGGTGGTCTAAGCTTCTATGCTACCTACATAAGGTTCACAAGAGTAAGCCTTATGATCGAGGGTATACTTTAAATCTTAATCCCATTCCTGAGGGAATGATCATATTGTAAATAGGTCCTTTTGGTCAGGGTTCTTTAGTTAAAGTATGGCCCTGATGAATCAGGATGGGGTCTAACTCTATTACTGGAGGCTTGATAGAGAAGACCACAGGGAGAGAGGCCACAGGGAAAGACCAGAAGTTGGAAGTCAATGGAACGCAGATGTGGAAAGAGAAGACACTGCCATGTACACTGCCATGTGATGGAAAAGCCAAAAACTCCAAAGACTGCTGTCCAGTCAGAAGATAATGTCCCAGGAGGAAGAAAACCTTCATGCTTCTTGAAACCATGAGCCAATGAATTCATGTTGTTAAACTAAACCACTTTTTGGTATTGTTTTGCATCCAGGTAGCAAAATTAGGGGGGTTGCTTTTTTTTTAATTGTCTGTGTATAAGGGTCCCTTCAAGAGTTAGAATTTTTTCCTCAGGACAGTAGGTCAGTCTTCTCCAGAGTATCCATCT
>PVIY010010225.1:0-42632 GCA_004026745.1 Myrmecophaga tridactyla
TTTTTTTTTTTTTAACATGGGCAGGCACTGGGAATCAAACCCGGATCTCCAGCATGGCAGGAGAGAACTCTGTCACTGAGCCATAATTGCCTGCCCGTGATTGACTTTTGAATGTTAATTTGTCCTTTAATTCCTGGGAAAATCTTTACTTCGTCATTATGCAATATCCTATCATACAATGCTGAATTTGATTTGACACTACTTTATTTAAAATTTTTTCATCTATTTTTAGAGTCTAGTCTCTAATTTTCTCTTGCAATGTCCCCCTAATATTTATTTGTTTGTTTTGTCTTTATTTTCTAACTCATCTGTCCATACACAGGATAAGGGGAGTGTCAGTCACAAGATTCTCACAATCACACAGTCACACCACAAAAACTATATAGTTACATATTTATTCAAGAATCAGGGCTACTAGATTACAGTTCAACAGTGTCAGGTATTTCCCTCTAGCTTCTCTGATACCGCCAAAATGAAAAGGGATATCTATATAATGCATAAGAATAACTTCCAGAATGACCTCTTGACTCTATTTGAAATCTCTCCCACACTGACACTTTGTTTTGTTTCGTTTACCTTCCCCCTTTTGGTCAAGAAGTCTTTCTTAATCCCACAATGCCAGGGCCAGGATAGTACAAAGTCAGGTCCCAAACCGTCAGGGAGATTTACACCCCTGGGGTAATGTCCCATGTAAGGGGGAGGGGAGCTGGTTTATCTGCAGATTTGGCTACAGAGAGAGGCCACATCTGAGTTACCAAAGAGGTTCTATAGGGGAGACTCTCAGGCAAAAGTATAAGTCATCTTAGCTTATCCTTTGCAGGAATAAGTTTCATAAGCGCAAGTCCCAAGATTTAGAGTTTGCCCTATTAAATTGGTAGTTCCCAATGTTTGCAAGAGTATCAAGTCCTCCCCAGGTTGGGAGGTTTAATATTTCCATATTTTCCTCCAGTTCCTCAAGGAAATTTTGTAAATTCTTTTTTAATTTCTGCCGAGATTACTCCGGGATATATTGGGGCATCAGACTTCTATATAAACCAAGAAGATTTCACTCCCTATTCAAGGTTCCATGTAATTAGGGGGTTCAAATAAACTAACCATACAAGTTAAATTGGATAGTGTGTTACCAAAAATATAAATTTGCACCAAATAAAAGTTTCTTCCTTTGGTCTCAAACAGAAGTTGAAGTCTTAAAATATAATCAATTTCATTCTTTACCCTATATTTTGATTTACCTTAGGCCTAACCAGATAAGCTCCATTCATATTTCTAAAGTCTGATCTTTTTCCCCAGCTTTTTATACAGTTGCTGTGGAGGGTAATACTGTGGAGAGTTTCATAGCTACAGAACTCTAGCTCTGAGTCTCAGGTGTCATGCTGGTTTGAATCTGTGGTGGACCCCAGAAAAGCCATGTTCTTTAATCCTCATTCAATATTGCTTGGTGGGAGCATTTTGATTATTCCCATGAAGATGTGATCCGCCCAATTGTGGGTGGTAACTTTTGGTTAGAAGATTTCCATGAATGTGTGTCTCCTGAAGGTGGAGTTGCTTACTGAAATCCTTTAAAAGAGGAAACATTTTGGAGAGAGTCCCTTTTTGCAGAGCCATGAGAAAGCCAGCAGATGCTGTCATGTTTGCTAAGTGAGAGAGAAACATTGAATGTCATTGGCCTTCTTGAACCAAGGTATCTTTCCATGGATGTCTTAAATTGGACATTTCTATAGACTTGTTTTAATTGGGACATTTTCTCAGCCTGAGAACTGTAAACTTGTAACTTATTAAATTACCCTTTTAAAAAGCCATTCCGTTTCTGGTATATTGTATTCTGGCAGCTAGCAAACTAGAACAGGTGTCATACAGATGTCCAATTGTTCTAGTTTGCTAGCTGCCGGAATGCAACACACCAGAGATGGATTGGCTTTTAATAAAAGGGGATTTATTTTGTTAGTTCTTCAGAAGAAAGGCAGCTAACTTTCCACTGAGGCTCTTTCTTATGTGGAAGGCACAGGATGGTTTCTGCTGGTCTTTTCTCCAGGCCCCTGGGTTCCAACAACTTTCCCCGGGGTGACTTCTTTCTGCATCTCCAAAGGCCTGGGCTGAGCTGCAAATGCTGAGATGAAGAATGCCGAGCTGCTTAGCTGTGCTATGTTGCGATCTCTCATTTAAGCACCAGCCAAATAAGTCAAATGTCACTCATTGCAGCAGACACGCCTCCTAGCCGACTGCAGATGTAATTAGCAACAGATGAGGTTCACGTACCATTGGCTTATGTCCACAGCAATAAGACTAGATATGCTCACCTCGCCAAGTTGACAACTGAATCTAACTAACACACCAATGATCCAGGGAATGATTAGGTTATAAACAAAGAGACAAGCATCTCAGCATTTAGAAAAACAGTTACAGCTCCAGAATAGGTGTGAATGATGTACGAGCTTACAATCTAGGAGCCTTTACAAAAAGCCCTCCCCTGATAACCTATGCTCTCAAATTCAATTCTCAGAGTTTGCATATTATAGCTAGTCCATATCAGTGAGCAAATCTAATATCTATGTTTTCATTTCCAGCTTATTTCACTCAACATACTGTCCTCAACGTTCATTCACCTAGTTGCATGCCTATGCTGGTTTGAAAGGATGTAGGTACCCTAGAAAAGCCATGTTTTAATCCTAATCCCATTTTGTAAAGGCAGCCATTTCTTCTAATCCCTATTCAGTAATGTATGTTTGAAACTGCAATTAGATCATCTCCCTGGAGATGTGATTTAATCAAGAGTAGTTGTTAAGATGAATTACATGGAGACAGTCTGCACCCATTCAGGTGGATCTTAATTAGTTTACTGGAATCCTATAAAAAAGGAAACATTTTGGAGAAAGCTGGAGATTCAGAAAGAGCAGAGAAGAACAACATAGCCATGAGAAGCAGAGAGAGGCAGCCAGCGACCTTTGGAGAGAGAGAAAATGCCTCCCTTGGAACTTCATGAAACAGGAAGCCAGGAGAGAAAGCTAGCAGATGACACCATGTTCGCCATATGCCTTTCCAGATGTGAGAGAAATCCTGACTGTGTTTGCCATTGTGCCTTCTCAATTGAGAGAGAAACCCTGAACTTCATTGGCCTTCTTGAACCAAGGTATCTTTCCCTGGATATCTTAGATTGGACATTCCTATAGACTTGTTTTAATTGGGACATTTTCTCGGCCTTAGAACTGTAAACTAGCAATTTATTAAATTCCCCCTTTTAAAAGCCATTCCACTTCTGATATATTGCATTCTGGCAGCTAGCAAACTGGAACAATGCCTCATAACTTCATTCTGTCTTGCAGCCACTCAATATTCCATTGTATGCATACACCGCAGTTTCCCCTTCTGTTCATCAGTTGATGTGCTGGTTTGAATCTGTGATGGACCCCAGAAGAGCCAGGTTCTTTAATCCTGATTCAATATTGCTGGGTGGGAGCATTTTGAGTGTTCCCATGGAGATGTGACCCACCCAATTGTGGGTGGTAACTTTTGATTAGATTTCCATGGAGGTGTATCTCCACCCATTGAAGGAGGAGTTGCTTACTGGAATCCTTTAAAAGAGGAAACATTTTGGAGAGAGTCCCTTTTTGTAGAGCCACGAGAAAGCCAGCAGATGCCATATTCATCCTGTGCCCTACCAGCTGAGAGAGAAACATTGAACATCATCGACCTTTTTGAACCAAGGTATTTTTCCATGGATGCCTTAAATTGAACATTTCTATAGACTTGTTTTAATTGGGACATTTTCTCAGCCTTAGAATTGTAAACTAGCAACTTATTAAATCTCCCCCTTTAAAATCCATTCTGTTTCTGGTATATTGCATTCTGGCAGGTAGCAAACCAGGACACAACCTCCATCCATTGCAAATCGGGAATACTACCACCATAAACACCAGTGTGCAAATGTCCATTCATCTCCCTGCTTTCAGTTCTTCCAAGCATATACTGAATAATGGGGTTGCAGGATTATATGGCAACCCTATAGTTAACCTCATATGGTGCCACCACACTGCCCTACAGAGTGGTTGCACCATTCCACCTCCCTACCAAGAATATATAGGTATATTTTTCTCTCTACATTTTCTCCAACATTTGTATTTTTCTGTTTATTTTTTAAACAGTTTTATTTATACACCATACAATCCATTCTAGGTAAACAATCAACGGTCCCTGTATAATCACATAATTTTGCATTCATCACCACAATCTGTATGAGGACATTTCAATTTCTTCTGCAAAGAAAGAAGGTGAAAATAAGAATGGAAGAAATAAAATAACAAGGAGAAACAACAATATCAAGAATCGCAAATCCTCTTATATCCCCCTGATTGATATTTAGCTTCGGTACATTGCCTTTGTTACATTTAATGGAAGCATATTACAATGTTACTGAAAACTATAGACCTTAGTTTGCATTGATTATATGTTTTCCATATGCCATCCCATTTTCAATACCTTGCCATTCATTTGTTCTCCCTCATGTAAAAACATTTTTATATTTGTGCATTTCGTCTCCATCATTGTCCATTTTAGGTTTTGCTAACTGTATACATTTCCATTTTTTTTCTTCTATCTTTCCTTCTGGTACCATGTATGAACCTAGCCTTCCTCTTTCAACCATACTCACACTCAGATTTGTTCTGTGTATTTATAACTTTGTGCCATCATTAGGTAGTATGTACTACCCATTTCTGGATCTTTACAATCAATCCTTTTGAACATTCTTTACTCTTTCAGCATCAACTGTTCAATCTCTACCCTCTTCCTATCTCCTTATACCTGTGTTCTTGACTTTAACTTTCAAAGTTCACTCATTAATGTTAGTTCATGTTAGTGAGACCATACAGTATTTCTCCTTTTTTTCTGGCTAATTTCACTCAATATAATGTCCTCAAGTTTCATCCACATTGTTGCCTGCTTCATGACTTTATTGTCACATATCACATCTAATTTTTTATCTTTTCCCCCTTTCTGATAGTCTTAATTTCTACACTCTTTTCCAGGATTCTCTCTCCTGTCTTTTCCTATCTGCCTGTCATGATCCCTTGACTATTTCTTATAAAGCAAGTCTCTTGTTCATAAACTCTCTCAGTGCCTATCTGAAAATATTATAAACTTTCTCTCATATTTGAATGAGAGTTTAGCTGGATATAGAATTATTGGTTGCCAGTTTTTCTCTTTCAGTATCTTAAATATATCATACCACTCTCTTCTCACCTCCATGGATCTGCTGAGAAATCCACACATAATGTTATCAAGCTTCCCTTGTATGTGATGAATCACTTTTCTATTGCTGTTTTCAGAGTTCTCTGTTGTATTTGACATTTGACAATCTGATCAGTTACTGTCCTGGAGTAGGTCTTTTTGGATCTGTTTTGTTTGGGATATTCTGCACTTATTGGATCTGTAATTTTACATCTCTCATATAAGAGATGGAAAATTTTCAATGATTATTTCCTTCATTATTCTTTCTGACCCTTTTTACTTCTCTTCTTCTTCTGGGACATCCATAACATGTATGTTTGTATGATTAGTGTTGTCATTCAATTCCCTGGGAACTTGCTCATGATTTTCCCTTCTTTCCCTTTCTGTTATTTTGTGTATATGATTTCAGATATCCTGTCCTTTAGTTCATCAATTCTTTCTTCTGCTTCTTCATATCTGCATTGAAAGTTTCCTTTGTGTTTTTTATCTCTTCTATTGTGTCTTTCGTTCCCATAATATCTGTCTTTTTTATTTTTTGAGTTTTCCATTTCTCAAAAAGCAAACAAGCTGTTTCTGGTTTCCAGAACTGGGGGTCTGAATTTTCTGAAGGAGGGCTGCAACTTAAGTTGGGTCTTGCCTCTCTTCTTTTCTTGAGGAAGATATGCCCTTTAGGAAATTATCTCCTTCACTTGACTCTTTACTTTGTCTCTCAGACCAATCTTAAATCCATGTTTGCCTGGGTCAGTGCTGACAATTCAAAATGCCTGAGGCTTTCTCTAATGAGCTGCTTAAAATACCATGAAAAAGGAGGGAGAAAGAGGAAAAAGTGATAATAAATTAAGATGCCTTTTCAGAACCTGTCCCTAATCCCCACATTTTGCAAGTAAAGAGCTGGAGTTTGTGCCTGGCTCTATGTGCCCTTTTTCCTGGAGCACGGCCCTTTTCCAGTATTCTGATCTTAGCCAACTCCAAAAGTCTCTGTTTTTTTTATTCTTCATAAATCCCTTCTTCTCTCTGCCAGGAGAGACCTCAGGATTAATTTCCTGTTCTCTGTGGGTTTATCTGTGCACAGAGCTTTACTTAGTAGTCCCAATTTGTTAATTAAAATCACAATTTTCAAGCTCGGTTGTGCCACCTTTCCTTGCTCCTAGTAGAGACTGCTTCTTTTTCTCATGGGGAAGTGTCTCCAACAGCCTGCCTTGCCAGTGGGGGAGGGGTGCTAGCCTCCAAAAATTGAGAGCTTTACTTACAGTTCTGTGCTGTGATCTCAGTCCTTCCCCCCATTGTAGACTGATATATGATGTTTATCCAGTCATTGATGTCACCCAAACAGTTGTTGCAGACAGTTTCTGGCTATTACTAGCTTCTCTAGAGGACTAATTAATTTCCACACCTCCCTATGCCACCGTTTTGCTCTGCCTCCCTATTCTTCAAACCTGTATTTTTTACATTATATCTCATTTATTTGTATCTTGAAGGCTCTTTTTTTTTGCATTCTTAGATCCACCATCAAAATAATTTCATCCTTTCTAACTTTTTAATATATAGTTATGTAAGATTGTATCCAGTACATTGGGCTTAAAATTATAGGCTGACACTTACATATATACTTGTCTAAGTCACTTTATTGTGGGCCCCTAGAATCTGGGAACAAATCACTCCAAACCATAGAAGTGAACAAACCATATTGTGAGTGCTTGTTAAATTTCATTTAATTAAACTGAATTTCAAAAATCATGAGAGCAATTTAGCAGAGGTAAAAATGTTAAATTATTCCTAGCAAAGAAATTGCAATGAAAACAATGTTTTATTTGAAAATACACACACATGACTGGATTGACATTTATTGTAACCTAATTTATTTAAGGAAAAAAATGGCTAGTAAAAATCAAAGTGAATAGGCACTGCATAGACATTATCTCAAATTTTCAAAATTGTTTAAAATGTCTTATTGCAAACCAAGGCTCAATTCAGAGCCTTGAAAATAATTAAAATTAATTCTAATTTTTAAAATTAAAAATTTAGGTAGAATCATGTTGCCTTAAAAATAATTCCATACTAAAAATCTGGAAATAGGAATTTGATGTTTAGCCCAGTCATCTTGGGAAATCCTGTCTGAATTTATATTGTTTATTAGAAATGTTATCATCTTCTTTCCAGATATATGACCTTCTGAAATCTTGTTGTTGAACACTTTGTCCTAAGCCACATAGTACTTTTGCTGCAAATGTAATTTTTATATTAATTAGGGTGAAGTTGCATATTAATTTGGGTGACATTGCAACATGTGTTACATATAGTTTGATTATTAAAGTAATCAGTAGATAAGACCAGTTATTTTTTTCGTATTATTAGGTCTTGTATATCTGAATTTGTGCTGAATACAAAACACTTTTGCGTGATTTATGAAAGCAAATGAACTGCTGGGTCTTTAACATACAACCAGAGGCAATTTTATGTGATATATACATTCATAAAAGTGGGAATACTTTAAATGTGCTCGGTTTGAGTGTCTGCGTTTTTTAGATAGTGATTTGTAAATGGCAGGAGATTATTCCATCCTTTGTGCTTCTGAACAGGACAATCTGTACTCAAGCAATATAGGGAGAGTAAAAGTGCAGATAGCTTAGGAAGACAATAAAGAAATCAAGAAGACCATAAGCCGAAGAAAATATTCTTCATATTAAGTAAACACTTGGTTTGAGAGGGTCTGAATGAGCTCGGGTTAAAGGAATTTCAGATTTCTTGGGCTGTTAATCAGGAAGTTTTTCGGTTTGCTAAAACTGCCAAAATGCAATTTACCAGAATTAGACTGGCTTTTAAAAATGGGGATTTATTAGCTTATAAATTTATATTTCTAAGTCAGTGAAAATGTCTAAATTAAAGCAACAATAGGAAGATATCTTCTCTAAAGAAAAGCTGCTGGCATCCGTTGTTCCTCTGTCATATGAGAAGCACATAGGCAGCATTTGCTGGGCCCTGGCTCCCAAATTTCTTTGCTTTCAGCTTCTAGAATGGCTATTTATCTCATTTCTTGTGGGGCTTCTCTTTTATCCTCTCACAGTGTATTTCAGTAAATGGATTAAGACCCATCTTGAATGGGCTATGTCACATCACAATTGAACTAAAATTTCCCACCCACAATAGGGCTATACCCAGGTCTATACCCAGATGGATTAAAAGAACATGCCACATGTTCTGGGGCGCATTAAAGCTTCAAACCAGCACACGCCACCCTCTGGGCATCCAAAAGACATGATTTTTCCCATATGTCAAATACATTCATTTCATTACAATATGTCAAAGTCTTAAATCGTTTCAGTAACAATATTAAATGTTAACAATCTGGCTGTGGACTGTGAAACTTAGAACAAGTTATCTGCTTACCATACATAAAGAAGGGACAGTCATAGGAAAAACATTCCCATTTCCATAAGGAGAAATTAGAAGGATAAAAAGCATCAACAATCCCAAACAGTTCCAAAGCCTGCTGGGCAAACAGCACTAGATTTTAAGTTCTGAAAATTATCTATTCTATCCACATTTTATCCACAGAGCTTGAGACAGCAGCAGTCCCACCATTTCCAAAGGCTTGCATCGTAACCCAGTTCTCTCCAAACACTGGGGTGAAGGAGGGCTCAATACCTCCAAGCATTGGTGAGACTACCATGCTCTTGGCTGCACCCTGTTCAAGCAACTGAGTAGCAACTAGACTCTCTACCATCTCCAAGGCACTGGCTGATTTCTGTCTGAACAGTGATGTTGTGGCCAGGCTCTACCCAATCCCCTGGGAATGTGCTTTACCCTTTCTGAGGCTTGGGGTGGCAGTGTTCTTCCTGAATTATAGGGTGGCCAAGCTCCCTTCAATTCCCAAGGCATCTGAGAGCCCTGGGGTGGTAGCACTCTTCTTGAACAATGGGGCAGAAGGCCATCTTTTGCAAACTCTGGGGCAAACTCACCCTTTCCCTGTGCGTGAGGAGTGTTACCCTCTCTTGGCCTAAGGTTTCTTGGCTCCACACATGGTGATATGGAGGGATACAGCATCAGAACCAGGACTTGCCTCTGAGGATCTTTCTACTTCTGGGTTAAGCAAAAATGAGAAAATCAGATTCTAAATTTCAGGATATATCAGTAGAAGAGATAAGCTGCTTGAAAAGGGAGTCCCACCTTTGGGTTTTCTCATAATTATGAAGCTATACCTGCATTTATAATTGAGAGTAGAACCCCTACAATTCATAGGCGCTGTCTGAGTGTTTAAGAGAAAACATCCTTTAAGAGATTCTTACCTCTTGATTTATTGATTAGTTATAATGCTGTATGAATTATTTGTTTATAGCTGTATCTTTTTCTATATCTGTGGGCTTGTATGGATAGCAAACATATCTTATTAATAATTGTATCCCCAGAATTTTTGAGTATGAGATTCTTCGCATTTTTTAACATATTCAATGAGAACAAGTAAATCATTTTAAGGAACACACTAAAAATGTGAATCCCTTGATAAGAATCCCATAATGGCAATTAAAATAAGATAAATTAAGTAGGTCAACACTATACCAAAATCAATGACACAAGGGTAGGAAAGCAAACTACTGATATGGTATGGAAGGTGTAAAACACTTTCAGTCGGTAAGGCTTTGGAAATGAAAGACTCTACAGTTTTGAGTTTTAATTCAGATTCTTTGGAAATATATAGTCACAATTCATGCCTAACTATGTCTACATTTAATGTTATTCATAGTAAAAACAACGTTTCCCATGAAAGTGATAGCTTTTTCTTAAATGATTGCTCCATGAGTACCAAAATATCACAACAAAAATTTTGAGATCTTAATAAAGACCTAATTGGTTTATCATTTATAAAGTAAAAGATGATTTTAAAAGAAATGTCATGTTTTCCAAGTCAATTTCCTCATAGGAAAGAAAAAATGCTCCCTTTTAAACCTGCATGAGATTAAGTTGGCTCTTCGGACAAATATAGAAGAGTGATGATCAGAAAGGGTGAACTGACTATCTTGTTTATCATCCTTGTCAGTCTTGATTTTCTAATATGTTTTGCTTTGTCTTGCTTGCATGGTTGGATGAGGATGCCGATATAGTGCAGTTTTTGACAGCTCAGATTCTAAATTCTGTTTGGAATTGGAAACTCAAAAATTACACTTACCAACTGTGACATTGAGTAAGTGACTCAGCAACATTTGTACAACAAGAAGTATAATAGCACTTAACCACATATGGTAGTTTTAAGGATTAAATAGAATAATGAAAATAAAGGTCTTAGAGTATTGTCTGTCAAACAATAAGGACTAAAAATGTGAGATATTTACTACCACGTGTTTCATGATCTAATTTTAGTGCTATATTTCTAAAATTAGTCTTATGTAAATTTCCCCAAAGCCCATTCTCCTCCTTAATTATCCAAAGGAGCATTCCATGTGGAATGGATGGGTTGACTGAGATATCACTGCATGCAACTGTGGATTCTGTTCTTTCACCATTCACATTAAGTTGTGGAAATCCTCTCGGTTGTCGTTCTCCTTTTCTCCACACCAGATCCCATCTTTTAAAATTTATCATGAAAGCTAAATGAATCTATTTAAGCTGACGGAAAAAAAATTGGTCATTGATGATATTAATGACAGCACAATATTTGAACTTAAAAACAAACAAATAAATGTAATTTTTGGTATATTCTTTTTCTTTATTGATCAATGTAAGGGACCAAATAGGTAAATAATGTGATATTTTCAGTTTAATTTACAATATTTTTAAGGCTATGAAATTAAGACAATGCTTATGCATTAGTCCAAATCTTGCATGTAACAAAAATTTGTTTCTGTTTTACAGACACTAAAATCCTCTTTCTAGAAAAATATAAACATGTGTTCTAGTTTGTTAGCTGCTGGAATGCAATATACCAGAAACAGAATGGCTTTTTAAAAAGTGGAATTTAGTAAGTTGCTAGTTTACAGTTCTAAGGCTGAGAAAATTTCCCGATTACAAGCCTATAGAAATGTCCAATCAAAGGCATCCAAGGAAAGATATCTTGGCTCAAGAAGGCCAATGAAGTTCAGAGTTTCTCTCTCAAGTGGAAAGACACATGGTGAACACGGTCAGGGTTCCTCCCTCATCTGGAAGGGCACATAGCGAACATGGCTAGCTTTCTCTCCTTGCTTCCGGTTTCATGAAGCTCCCGGGGAGACGTTTTCCTTGTTCATCTCCAAAGGTCGCTGGCTCATGGACTCGCTGCTTCATGGTTCTGCAGCATTCTCTGCTCTCTCCGAATCTCCTTTATTCTCCAAAATGTTTCCTCTTTTATAAGATCCACTCAAGTGGGTGGAGACATGTCATCACCTAATCCAGTTTAACAACCACTCTTGATTGGGATACATCTCCAGGGAGATTATCTAATTACAGATTCAAACATACAGTATTGAATAGGGATTATTCTGTCATGACAAAATGGGATTTTGATTAAAACGTGCTTTTTCTAGGGTCTATGCATCCCTTCAAACCAACACAATAAGTTTTTGAGGTTAGCAAGTAACTAAATTTCTCTGAACCTCAGCTTCCACATTTGTAACAAGGGGCTATTAATTTACACATACAAGTGTTATTTGAAGACAATATATATATGTTATTTTATATCGTTATGTTATGATGTTATATTATAATATGTTATGTTGTGCTCTTTGTTTTCTCCATTTGGTACATATTTAAACAACTCGTATACAAAGAAAAACCATTTCATTGCATTTAATCCACTAATATTCTATAAAATAGAGATAATGCACCTGTTGTCTTATTCTTGGAGCTTCTGACATCAAATCTTGGTATCAACTGATAAAACCTGCTTCTTAAAAAAGACATAATTCATTCCAAATCTATTTTGCCCTATTATCAAAGTGGTGAAGTATTTTTGTAAATGTGTTACCTGGGTTTTCTTTTTCTCATTCAGTCATTTGTTTTCCAAATCCAGGCTTTCTCAATTCTATGTTTGGTCTTGAAAGGTAACAGCTTATTTTGAGGAAGATAAATGAAGAATGCTATCACAATGATCCTGATAAAACAATAGGGAAAATATCAGGAACACACAGTCTCTGGAGTGGGAAATGCTTTGTCACAGTTATATCTTTCTATACATTCAGAAGGCATGCCCATCTTTAACTTTCAAAAACAAGTCATGGTTTAGATTATAGAATTATCCAGAGTTGATTCCAAGAATATACTGTTGATATTTTTCAGAGTATTTATCAAGAGTCAAACAAATTTAAAACTTTATTATTACTTTTAACTGAGCAAACTAATAAAACAAGCCTTTAATAACATTTTTAGTCAATGGTGCAATAAACCAGGTAATAAATGAACTTTGTTTTGGTTACTTTAGTTTTCCTATATTCTGTATATTATGTCTATGAGTTTACATATTATAATTAGTTCATAATAGTGAGCCCATAAAATATTTGTCCTATTATGTTTGACTTATTTCAATTAACATAATGTTTTAGTTTGAAAGCTGCCAGAATGCAACACACCAGAGATGCATTGGCTTTTAATAAAAGGGAATTTACTTATTTAAAAATGTATAGCTCTTCAGAGGAAAGCCAGCTTTCAACTGAGGTTCCTTCCTATGCAGGAAGACACAGGGTGATCTCTGCTGGTCTTCTCTCCAGGCCTCTGCTTTCCAGCAACTTTCCCTGGCGTGATTCCTTTCTACATCTCCAAAGGCCAAGGCTAAGCTGTGAGTGCTGAGATGAGGTATGCTGAGCTGCTTGGGCTGTGCTACCTTGAGCTCTCTCATTTAAGCACCAGCCAATTAAATCAAACATCATTCATTGCAGCAGGGATGCCTCCTAGCCAACTGCAGATGTAATTGAAAAGCCAAAGTCACATATATTTAAATATTTGCCATATTAGTGTAAAATACCTATTTTCTATTGCTACAAATTACTATATTTGTACAGATGAGGTTCACACATCATTGGCTCATGTCTACAGCAATAGAACTAAGCACCTTCACCTGGCCAAGTTGACACTTGAACCTAACTACCACACATAATGTCCACACATAATGAATGTAAAGTTCATCCATGTTGTTGCATGTTTCAGGAGTTCATTCCTTCTTACTGATGGATAATATTCCCCCATATGTACATACCATATTTTGTTTATCCATTAATCCGTTGATGGGCACTTGGGTAGTGTCCTTAATTTGGCAATTGTGAATAATGCCTCTATGAACATTGATGTGTAAATGTTCTTTCGCATCCCTGCTTTCATATCTTTTGGATACAGCCTGAGTAGTGGGATTACCTGGTTGTAAGGCAACTCTATATATAACTTACTGAGGATGACCAAGCCATCCTTCACAGTGTCTGTACCATTTACATTCTCAGTAACAGTGACTTAGTGTCCCAATTTCTCCACATCCTCTCCAACACTTGTAGTTGCCTATTTGTTTAATAGCAGCCATTCTAGTAGGTGTGAGATGATGTCTGATTGTGATTTTGATTTGCATTTCCCTAACAACTGTTGAAGCTGAGCATCTTTTCATGCGCCTCTTAGGCATCTGTATTTCCTCTTTAGGGAAAAATGTCTTTGGGTCATTTTTGTTTGTCTTTTTATTGTTGAGTTGTAGCATTTCTTTATATATACTGGATATCAAACCATTATCAAATATGTGGTTTCCATGTATTTTCTCCCATTGAATCAGTAGCCTTTTCATCTTTTGACAAAATTCTTTGATGCACTGAAGTATTTGATTTTGAGGAGTTCCCATTTATCTTTTTTTCTTTTGTTGCTTGTGCTTTAGGTGTAAAGTCTCAGAAACAACCACCTATCACTGGATCTTGAAAATTTTCCCTACATTTTCTTCTAGGAGTTTCATGCTATTGGTTCTTATATTAAGGTCTATGATCCACTTTGGGTTAATTTTTGAATAAGGTGTGAGATAGGGGCACTCCTTCATTCTTTTGATTATGGATATCCAGTTCTCCCAATGCCGTTTATTGAGGAGACTGTTCTATCCCAATTGAATGGGCTTGAGAGCCTTATCAAAAATAAAGTGACCATAGATCTGAGGTTCCATTTCAGATTCAATTTTGTTGAGAATTTTCTCCTCTACATTCATTAGACAGATTGGCCTTTGTTTTTTTGTTTTTTTTTCTTTTTCTTGTAGTATCTTTATCCACCTTTGGTATAGGGTAATAGTTGCTCCATAGAATGAGTTACGGAGTGTTCCCTCTTCTTTAATTTTTTTGGAAGACTTTGGTCAGGAATTGTATTAATTCTTCTTGGAGTGCTTGATAAAACTTGCCTGTGAAGCAATCCTGTATTGAGACTCAATTTTTTGTTGGTATGCTTTTGATGAATGATTTGCTCTCTTTACTTGTGATTGATTTGTCAAGTCTTAGTACTTCTCAAATCACATACATTGTTCATATGTTTGTACAAAGTTCATTTCATCTAGGTTGCCTAACTTGTTGATATACAGTTGTTCATAGTAACCACTTATGACCTTTTTATTTATTCAGGGTGCATGGTAATGTCCTCTGTCATTTCTGGTTTTATTTATTTGTAGCTTCTCTTTTTTTGTCTTTATCAGTTTAGCTAATGATTTATTGATTTTCTTAATCTTCTCAAAGAACCAACTTTTGGCTTTATTCATTCTCTCTTTTTTTTAATTTTCCATTTCATTAATCGCTGCTTGAATCTTCATTTCTCTTTCTTTCTGTATGCTTTGAAATTAGTTTGCTGTTCTTTCTCCAGTTTTTCATGAGGTAGTTGATTTTAGCTCTTTCCTCCTTTCTAATGTAGGTGTTTAGGGATATAAATTTCCCTCTTAGCATTGCCTTTACTGCATCCCATAAGTGTTTATATGTTGTGTTCATGTTTTCATTAATCTCAATATATCATACTGATTTAACTTGCAAATTCTTCAGGTTTGAAGAACAAACTGTTTAAGAGCGTATTGTTTAATGCCATACATTTTTGTATTTTCTGTTTGTTACTGAATTTCAGCTTCATTCAATTATGATCAGAGAAAGTACTTTAAATAATTTCAGTCTTTTTAAATTTGAGATCTATTTTTTTTGTCCTAGCAAATGGTCTATCCTTGAAAATGTTCCATGAATATATGATTTGAATGTACATACTGCTGTTTCTTGATGTCGTGTTCTATATATATCTGTTAGGTCTAGTTCATTTGTCAGATTGTTTAGATTCTCTGATACTTCATTGATCTTCTGTTTAGTTGTTCTATACATTGGAGATAGTTGTTTCTTGAAGCCTCTGACCACTATTGTAGAATCATCTGTTACTTCCTTCAGTTTTGCCTGTATTTGCTTCATGTACTTTGGGCACCTTGATTAGGAGTATAAATATTTATTATTGTTATTTCTTCTTGTTGCATTGCCTCTTTTATAACTGTATAGTGTCCTTCTTTATCTTGTAACATTTTTTGCATTTAAAGTCCATTGTGTCTAATATTACTAGAGCTACCCCAGTTTTCTTTTGATTATGACTTTCATTTTAACCTATTTGCCTCTTTGGTTCTAAGATGAGTCTCTTGTAAAAGCATTTACAGAGCTCATATCGTCTAATCCATTCTGCCAATTTGTGTTTTTTGATTGGGGAGGCTAATCCTTTAACAATTGAAAGATACTCCTGTAAAGGCAGTTACTTTTTTTTAAATTTTTATTCTGTTACCATACAGATAATCTAACATTTCACCTTTTAATCATATTCAGATAAAGGTTTCAGTGCCATGAATTGCATTCACAATGTTGTGCTACCATCACCACAATATTTTATTTGTGAATATTTTAAACTTTCCCACATTTTTGGGGGGACAGCTTTGCTGAAAACAGAATATTTGATTAGCAATTTTTCTCTCTCAGTATATTTATATCATACCCCTGCCTTCTCACCTCCATGGTGTCTGATGAGAAATCAGCAGTTAGTCTTACATTGCTTCCCTTTTATGTGGTGAATCAATTTACTCTTCCTGCCTTCAGAATTTTCTCCTCCTCAGCATTTGACAATCTAATTACTATGTATCTTGAAGTAGGTCTATTCATATTTATTCTGTTTGGAGTATGTTGGGCTTCTTTGATTTGCATATACAGGTCTTCTACAAGGGTTGGGAAATTTCCGGCCATTATTCTTTTAAATTATCTTCCTTGCCCTTTCCTCTTTTCTCCTTCCTGGGCACCCATTATGCATATATTTGTGTGCTTTGTGTTGTCATTCATTTCCCTGAGACCCAACTCAAAGTTTTCCTTTTTTCCCTCCATTTGTTCTTTGGTCTGTTCAAATTCAGTTTATCTGTCTTCTAGCTTACTGATTCTTCTACCACTGCAAATCTGTTATGTATTTTAAATTTCATCTATAGTGTCTTTTATTTCTTTAATATCTGTTAATTTTCTGTATATTCATTCAAATTCTTCTTAATCTCTTCTACTCTCTTCTTAATATCCTTTATCACTTTAAACACATTGTCCCTCATTTCTTTGATTTGATTGTTTTTGCAAATCTTTGGTCAGTTGTTCCAGACTCTGTATCATCTCTGACATTTTGATCTGTTCTTTTAACTGGGCCATTCATTTTAAGTTTTAGTATGTCTTATGAATTTTTGCTGATATCTGGTCATCTGATTATATTGATAGTTCTATTCTGAAGGTTGATTTCTCTCTCTTGTCTAGGGGTTAGTTGTTGCCTGGGTTTGTAATAGGGTATCGATTTGACAGTTGGGTAATCTACATTTCTCATCCAAAACAGGAATGTAGAACACCTCCAATAGGTTTGGGATATGGGCTGGAGAGGCTCTGTAGAGTCCTGCACTTCATCTGCACTTTCTGGCCTATGTAGAACATGACACTGTTCAGTGAGTTAATTGTCCTCAGGAGCTGTTTTCCTTCTGGACCTCTGGCAGCATTTGCCTGGGTGGAGAAGAAACTGTGGTTTCTGTGCTCTCGCTTCACAGGCCAAGATCTGGCTCAGTGTGGAGCTGTGTCCCACACTGTGGAGCTGTGTCCCACACTGTGGAGCTGTGTCCCACACTGTACTTGCAGCAGATGATTCCTCCAGTTGCCCTATTCTGCAGCCATCCCCCTGGCAAGAATTGGGCTACCAGCTGTTGTTTTACTCAAGGGTGGGTGATGGGCACCAGGACCTAGGGCTTGAAATACAGTTTTTGTCCATGTTTTCTCAGACTTTTCAACCATCACTGACCTGGGCTTTGAAATATCCTCATCTGCCTTCAAAACCACTCAGATGGCAACAATTTAAAAAACAGACCATAACCAGTGTGGTTGAGGGTGCGGAGGAACTGAAACCTTCACACATTTCTGGTTGGATTGTAAAATGGTGCAGCTATTTTGAAAAGTGATTTTTCAGTTTCTCAAAATTAAACATAGAGTTACCATATTACCCAGAAATTCCTCTCCTAGAAAATTAAGCCCACATGTCCACAAAAAGTTGGCAACAAAACTCATTACAACATTATTTATAATAGTAAAAAATGGAGAAAAGCCAAATAACCATCAACTGACGAATGGATAAACAAAATGTGGTATATCCACACAATGTACTATTATTCATCCATAAAAGGAATAAAATACTGATGCATTATACAACATGGATGAGCCTTAAAAAAATTACACTAAGTGAAAGAAGTCAGACTCAAAGGGCACAGATTGTATAATTATAATTATAACATATAAAATTACCAAAATAGGCAAACCCACAGAGAAAGACAGTAGATTAGTGGCTTTCAAGGGCTGGTGAGAGGGAGAAATGAGGACTAACTGATAATGAGTACCAGTTTTCTTTTGAGGGTGAAAAAATATCCTCTGGAATTATATTATGGTGATGGAGTTTATGAGAGCTAAAAAACACTTGGTTATATACTTTAGAATGCTGAAATTATATTACAATAAAAACAATTTTCCTTTTATATAGCTTCATTCCCTTCCACTCTCCTTTGTTCTGTTATTGTCATATACATTACATTTTTGTAAATTATAAGGTCATCAACAGATTTATACTTATAGTTTTATGCAATCATTTTTTAAAACAAATAAGAAAAGAGTTATATATACATATATATATAATATTTGCCTATGTAGTTTCTTTTACCAATAGTTTTTAATTCATCATTTGGATTCAAGGTTCTATCTAGTGTCCCTTCTTTTAGCCTGAAATGCTACTGTTAGTATTTCTTATAGGTAATGTCTACTAGCAATGACTTAGCTTATTTCTGTCTATCTGGGTATATTTTAATTGCTAACAGGCCATGGCAAAGTCTGAATTCAACCATGCGATTCTTAGTGACTATGAGAACCAAAATGTCCACTATTAAATAGGTGTTACTTTATCCAAAACATAATAAAAGTGTATGTGTATCGCTGCATTCTATTTTTAAGTGGAAATGGCTTAAAGAAATCTAGATTTGTACAGGTGCAGGAGGCCCAAGAAACTTCTTTGAGCATGTGAAAAAGGTTCTCACACTGATACTTTCACTGCTTTATCAACTCTCTCTGATTCATACCTAGGGACTCATGCAGAGCAGTCTAATATCAATAAAAAGGGGTGCAAGCATGACTTACGTGGATGAATTTACATGGTGTTCTGACTTCAGGCAAAAGATGGCCTTTGCATGGCAATCACACTCATGAAGGTCCTGTAAAGGAGGAGTGAAGGGGAATATCACAAGCAAGCCTTATTTCAGAAAGTATGCATAACCACAAGTGACAATCTTCCTCCAAAGGGCATCTGGACACAAAAACAAACCACATGAAAAGGAGTTCAGTAAACTATCTACCATTCACAAATGACTTATGCAATATTTTCTTTTTTCTTTAAAAACCCTTCCCTGGAAGTACCAAGATGGGGGATAATTTGGCTTGCTGCCTGAATCTGTGCTGCCTAAATTGTCATTCTCAGACCCCAAATAAATGCCTTTGTTGCTGTGCAGCTTAGTTTCTTATTTCCTGGTTGACAGTTGCATGGCAAGTATTAGAAGTTTGGTCTGAAGCATTTATTTAGCCCTTCCTCTTTTCTTTTATTCCTTTTCCACTTTACATGAAGAGCACTGTAGCTCATATTTCAATTTTGATTTGAATGGGAGTATGTCTGAGCGGAAATCAAATTATTTTGTGGAAACTGAAGGAATATTATATGTTTCCTCTATGGGGGACAGAGTTTAACACTTAGACAAAATGTAAAAGTGAATGATAGGAGTTAAAAGAGCAAACTATTGTGTATATATTACATTTGTTCCCACAGATCCAACTCTAATCTTTTCCACCCTATTCTGTGCCCTAGAAAGCTGACCCCTACAAACTGCAAGGACCAAGGAAACTTACCCTCTGGCTATAGGTTAGCTTAGTACAATGGGAGGAAATAACAGATATCAGGGAATGATATAAAAGGGCCTCAAGACATTTATTCCCCTGAAAATTCATAAGGACTTTCCACTGTTGCTATTCTTCAGGCACTGCACCAATTTTTAAATTCCTTAATCCTGCAGAACTATTTAAAAATAATTTTCAGTTGTTCTTTTTGAAGTGAACCGTTTGCTTATATCAGGACCACAACAGGTGGGTATGACAATTTTTAAAGGACACTCTTCTTTTTTTTACAGGGAAATTCCACAGGCATCACCATTGAAGTTAAGAATATGTCAATGTATCTACAAGCTTGTTATTACCCCGTGTATTCCTTAAAGCCCAGGTTACACAATAATATAAGTAGAAATATAATACAAAATATTGGAAAGAAAACATGTTCCTTATTTAAGATAATTGTCTACTTAGCAAATCCATATTTACTAATGGCTGAAATTAATATTGAACTGATTAACTTGTATTAATAACTTTCTAGAAAACTAGATGATACAATGTGGAAAGAACATCTTCCATTAATTAAGCAGATTATAAAATATGTAGAAATGAGCTCAAAGAAAAATATGAAATATCTAGACAAAGAAAACAAAGAAACAAAATAATGGATTGTTGAATCTCAGAGACTCAAATAGAGAGATCTTTCATGATGCCGGATAGAATGGTTCAATATGGTCAAGATGTCATTTCTTTACCAATTTAATTATATATTTATTACATTTGCAGTCAAATTGCTAATAGATTTCTACAACCTTCTGAAATTATTATAACATTAATGAGGAAAATAACTGAAATAGAAAATACTGCTTTAATAAGAGTACTGGAAGGTAGGTGTGCTGGTTTGAAAGGATTTATGCACCTGGAAAAACCCACACCTTAATCCTAATCCAATCTTTCAGAGGTAGCAGTTTCTTTAAACCTTATTCAGCACTGCATGCTGGAACTTTATTAGATTATATCCACAGAGATGTGGCTGCCTATTCCAGGTAGGTCTTGATTAGTTTATTGGAATCCTTTAAAAGATGAGAAGAGAGCCAGAGAACTATGGCAGAGTTACGAGAGAGAGTCCACCAGCCAGAGACCTTTGGAGATGAAGAAGGAAAACACCCTTGGGGGACCTTCATGAAACAAGAAGCAAACGTTGCCATGTTCACCATGTGCCTGTCCAGTTGAGAGAAAAACAGTGAACTTCATTGGGCTTTCTTGAGTGAAGGTAACTTCTTATTGGTGCTTTAATTTGGACTTTTCTACAGACTAGCTTTAATTGGGACAATTTCACCGCCTTAGAACTGTAAATTTGCAACTTATTAAATTCCTCTTTTAAAAAGCCATTCCATTTCTAATATGTTGCATTCCAGCAGTAGCAAGTTAGAATAGTAAACTTTTTTATCAGGTGTGAAAATCTACTACAAAATGAACTAATATAAATAATCAATCAAAGGAAGAGAGTATAGATATAGATACATAAATATTTGGACATCAAATATAGCAAATGTGGCATATTGAATTAGGGAAGTATGATAGATTTTTAAATAAATGTGCTGATAAATAAATTGGTTTTAGAGCAACAGAAGACTATTTGAAAAAGTAGAGTTAAATACCTTTCGAACATATATGCACAATCAGACATTTTCTGTTTACCTTTCTCTAAAACCTACCACACACATACATGCATATACATATACTCAAAACTTTACATATATTGAAATTTATATCAATTCATTAGAAGAAAATATTTGTGAATTATCATATAATCTTGAAGTAGGAAAGGCAAAACATCAATGAATAGGCTTGATAATTAAGTAATATTGAAATAAAAAGTATTCCCTTTCACTCTACAAAATACCATGTAAGGAAAATTTTTGTTTCATATTTAAAAAATCCATGAAATATCTTTCAAATGAATAAAATGATTTTGAACATGCCAATGAAATTAAGTATATGAAAAAGCAACACACAAAAGTAAAAATGGCAAAATACTTCACTATTAAGAAAACCAATACAAATTAATGATTTAAAGTGAAATATAATTTTGCTCACAGAATGCAAAATTACAAAAAATTAATTACAGAATGCAATTACCAATATGATACAATCTATGTTCAGTTTGGCTGTGGGTAAGCACAACAAGAAGTTAAAGTACCTAGGAACAAATCTATTGAAAGATATGAACAAACATTTTATGAAAATTTTCAAACCTTTAATAGTATTAAAGATGACCTAAATAAACGGAGAGATATGTTGCATTCATGGGTAGGAAGATTCAATATAATAACGATACCAATGCTTCCCAAATTTATGGATAGCGTCAATGCAACTCCTATAAAAATACCAACAGATTTTTGAAGGAAAAATAGATTAATCTAAAATGCATATGGAAAAGCAAAGGACCAAGATAGCTGAATCACTTAAAAAAAAAGAGTGATGTTGTGGGAACTTCTCATATCCAGACATGAAAAACTTACTGTAAAGTTATAAAAATGAACACACAGTTAGATAAATTGGTTAACCAAAAGAGATAAAGGAGAATGAGAAAAATTTGATATGCATCATTGGGAAAGATATACCATTGGTAAAGAATGGATTATTCAGTAAATAATTCTTAGACAACTGTTTATCTACATTCTGAAAAATGGAGTAAGATATTTATTTCCCAATGTACACAAAAATCAACGGTCAGTGGATTAAAATTGAAAATTAAAAATTGGAAAAAAATTGAAATCTTTAGAATACACTATAGTATTTTTTCCTGGTCTTAAAATAGAAAAAGATTTCTTATTTAATACACAGAAATGTTAACTATATACATAAGGACTGAGAAATTTGACTACATTAAGAAGTTCTTATTCATCAAATAAAATTACAAAAATGTAAAATAAAGAAACTCCAACTGGGAAAATAATTTTAAAGTATATATAAACAAAAAATAATTATTACAAGGATACCTAAAAAGTCTAACAAATTAAAATAATAGAAAAAAAGATAACCCAGTAGGAAAATTGGCAAAAGACAGGAATATGTATTTGATAGAAGAGGAAAAATAATGCATGGCCATTAAACATGAAAACACAGTCAACTTCTATAATAATAGAGAATTCAAATTAAAACCACAATGAAACCACATTTTTATACTTATCAGACTAGCAAAAATATAAAACAATCTGACAAGAATTAGTAAAGGTATGGTTGGTATTGGAACAGTTATATAACTGGTAGAAAAAAAATTCAACCATCTGTAAAAGTGAACATGTAAGCACTCTATTTATCACAAAATGATTTCTTTTAGGATATCCAGAGTGTTATGTGTGCGATAGCAAAAACTCAAAACAACCCAAAACCACTGACAAGAGACCAGATGCATAGCCTGTAATGTATTCACACAACAGAATAATACAGAGTATGGAGAAGGCTTGGGCTAGAGTGACATGCAGTGACAGATAACATCATAGAAAGTTAACACTGAGTGATGAAAAGAAGATGCAGGTAACTAAGTAATACATAATATAATTTTAATAAAGGAAAGGAATAAGATAATTTAAACAATACACTTTAATGATATATGCATATGTAGTTAACTATTTTAAATTATGATTAAAAAAATTTCAGGCTTGGGATTACCTCTGGGGAAAGGCAGAGAAATGGTTCAGGGAGATGCAGACAGGACGTTTCAGTGTTATTGATGCTATTCTTAGGTAAGATGCTACAAAATACATAGAAAATATATAAATAAATTATGTATACCCTAAACCTTCTTTGTTAGTTAGAAATGTAAACTCTTACTAAACAGAGATGATATTCCAGATTATACTAAAAGGAATTCTTTTAGCTTCATGGCTTGGGGATGTTCCAGGATACTGAGAAAAATTTATCTTAAAATAAAATTGAAAAACATAACTTTTAATCAAACAAATCATTTCTATGTCTATAAGTAAAAACTACTTTTTTGATTCAGCTATAAGAGAACATAGTGCTTATGCAAAATAATATATTTTTATATCCATATTTTCAGCATCATGGAGAAAAAAGCAGCTCTATGTATACTTCTAAGGACATAAAAATGTACACAATAACTAGTGAGGAAAAACATAAAAATACGCTCATAGCATGGATACGTATGGCTTTCGAATCCAAAGTAAATTATTGTCTCCCTCCTCGTAAAGACCTAGAAACTGTTTTTATCATCAAACACAGTCTATTTAATAAAATTGCTTACTGATAAACAAGCAATTTTCTATTCATCATTTCTCAGCCAAATATACTGAAATGTAAATGCACAGACTCTGAGGTGAGGAACGGGTAATCTGAAACAAAAAATGCAGGATGCAATTAAAGAAAGCTGCTGTGTTCACAGAAGAAAGGACATGAAAACTGAAAAATAACAACACTCTTGCATCAGAAAATTGTTGTCAGCCAAATTGTTTTCTCAGTTGGGATGATATTAAATTTTCAAAAGTAACTTGTTTTAATATTTAAAAAATGAAAAAAATGTTCTTTCTTCTCAGTCCCATTTCAATGTAAATTGAAAACAATAAAGCTATGTTATGATATTTATTTTTACTTAAAATAGGACAAATACCTGTGCATTTTGTTCAACCTCCAGATTTTCTCTATTAGATTGATACTGACCTCAAAGAATAATTTATTCATCATGATGCCTTAGCATTAACAAAGAGAATCATCCTCAGTCAATCCATTGATTTGATTAAATCAGTCATTGTGAGAATTTACTGCCTGTTTTTCTTTTTAGACCTAGCAATAAACTCATTCAGTGCGGATGACGTATTATTTTTCTACCTATAGTTAACTTTTTACACCAGAGTTTTCCCATAACATTTTTCATCTCAGAATTTCTCAAGTTGTATATTAAAGGAGTGAACATGAGAGTGATAACTAAAACACACACACAGACTTATCAATGGGAAAGTTGGAAATAGGTCTAACATACATGAAAATACAGGAGAAAATGAAAGGGCAAACACCATAAATGTGGGAGCTGCAGGTTGACAAAGTTTGTGCCTCCCTTCCTTCGAGTTTGTAGGGAGTTTAGGATGACCCCACAGCAGTTGAGTAGAAGGATAAACATGACCACGCAAATTGTTCCATCATTGGCAACCACGGTGAGAACTACAAAGTCATGCCAGGGTAGGCAAGTTCCAGTAGCAGGTGCATGCCACAGATGAAGTGGTCAATGACACTGGAACTGCAGAAGAGGAGCTGCACACAAAGAGAAGTTCAACACAGTGCACCAAACCCCCAGCCCAGGTCACCAGCTGCAGCGAGATGCAGATGTGCTGAGTGATGATGGTCAAGCAGTGCAGTGTCTGGCTGATGGCCACAGTGATTGTAGGCCATCACCAACAGGAGGAAGCTCTCAGCATCACCATATACGTGTTCTATAAACAGCTGGCCCATATAGGCTGGGGAGGAAATAGCCTTTTTGTCATAGAGTAAATCTGAAATCATTTTTAGGGGAAACTGCAGTGGAATAAGCAGCATCCGTGAGTGAAAGATGGGCAAGGAAGAAGTACCTGGGTGAGCTCAGAAAGGGGCCAGTAATGAGCAGACTGCCCACCATAGTCACAATGTAGATGAGTAAAAACATGAGAAATAATGCCTTATGTCACTCAGGACTCTAAATAAGGCCCAAAAGGACAAAATCTATTGCACTGTTACTGTGTCCCATTTACCCTTCAATAAGGCCTGTTTCAGAGAGGAGCTCTTGGAAGATCTGAAATGAAATTGCGAACATGACTACAAATATATTTATCATGTCATTAGGCAAATTTTCACAGTATGTTATACAGTAACTTACACAAAATAAACATTCCATAAATATTTATTGGGAAATAAATCTATTCCAAAAAACTCAATAACGGTTTTCCTTGACAGTTCTATTTCCACTAGGATGACTTGTTTAGACTTAAAAGTAAGAGATTACATCTCAGAGTCTTAGTACATTTTCTATGCAGAAAAGAAGTTGAAAGCCCCAAAGACATCCATACATTTAATAATTCCTTATTTAAAATATACCAACTCTAGGTACAGAAGTCAGCAATGATGAAAAGGAAAAGGGTTTCGATCAAGAAACATACTTTCTGGTGTTGGAAGTAAAGTCTAAACAAATAAATGGGCACAGAGTCAGCCCTTTGAGTTGGTAGTATCTGTGGTGAGTTCCTTTGCAATAGGTTTATGTACCAGCAAAAATAATGTGCGTTCCAGAAATCTTGCTCAATACTATGATATTCCACTATTAGAATTTCAGACCTTCATTTCTTAAAGATCATTCAGTTTTCATAAATCTCTGATTAAATTTCAAGGGACTGGACTTTGAAATGTACAAAATGACTACAAAATTATTTAGTACATTGTCACATGTAGCAATTACATAAACAAATAACTGTCCTTTAGCTTTTTGAGGAACTGCAATCCTCTCCACTTCATCTTTGCCTGTCCCACAAATCTTAACATATTTACATTCACTATTGAGATTTTCAGCAAATATTTCGAACAGAACTTATAACTACCACCAACAAGTACATTATCAGCTAGTATTTTTTTCAAAGCATTTGTGATTATCTAAGTTGTAAGGGGGAGAAAATAGACACTAAAAAATAAAGATAGAGGAAAATGGCACATATTTTTATTTATAATGCTTCTAAGGCACTGAGAGTGCTCAAAATAGATCATCAATGACTCTATTCAAAAAAGCACCCATATACAAGGAAATGTTTGAGAAGAAGCCATGAGTTTGAGCCATTTTCTAAATTTAATTACAAACCTTTCTCATTTTACTAGTTGGAAATTAAAGAGATAGAGCTAGACAATCTCAGAATCCTTTTAGTCCATCTATATTATCATTCTGTTATGCTAACTTTTTTCTTTTTTTCATATGTTTATAATTAGACAACAATTTCAAAGCTTACTACTAGCTAGCTAGTGGCAAGACAATCCTTTCAGTGACCAATAATGAATTCCAGGCGCTCATTCCTTGTGTACCTATTTAAGACCCAAGACATTCCTGCAGAGACAGCATGGTACAGTGGCGAATAGTGTGGACTCTGAAGTCATACTGCCGGGGTTGGAATCCTAACTTCACCACTTACTATGTGATCTTGGATGAACTAAAAAACTTCTCTGTACCTCAGTTCCATCATTTGTAAAATAGGAATACTAATGTTCCTAACTCTTAGATTTGGGTAATGAGATACAAAGTGCTTATAACACTGCCTGGCATTTGGTAAATTAAGTAAATGACTGCTAATTTTATTTTTCTTAAATATTTCACTATGAACATTGAATCAGAACAAATCATCTGAATATCTGGCAATTTGGTAAGAATTATAGACCTAGTCTAGGATAAAGATAAAATTATGCCTATAAATTAAGAACCCCTTTTTGGACATAGGATAAAACTGTACATCTCAAGGTTTATCTATTTTATTGTATATGAGTAGTAATTTTTACCTGTGATGGGAGATGTGCTTGGAAGCAAGAAGAACAGAAAAAAAAATTGCTCTCATGCATCAGAGGGAGAGCTAAAGAGTAGAAAATGAAGGAAAGGAATGGTTAAATCAGGAAACAGAAGTTTTATTAAAGAAATGAATAACCACAAGTTACAAGAATATTAGTGTAATGAAGCAAGGCTAGTATTATTTAAAAAGAAACTTCTTCAGAAGAAATTCTTTTAATGAGAATGCTAGAAGCCCAACCACCTGAAGCTTTCTGGGTTTACCCAGGCAGCTTCTTTGGGAGCCACAGCAAGTAAACCAGGACAAGTCATAGAAAAGGAAAGAAAAGAAAGGAAAAGGAAACTTAAATGGAAAAATTTGATTCCTCCGTCATTAGGTCTGATAGTGAAGAACAAGCTTAAACATTAGAGAAAAATGATAGAAATATAAATACAAGCCCAAGTTTTAGGATTAATCCCTGTTGATGAAAATCACAGAATTATTATACCTCAAATTTCGAAAAACTGAAACCAGTCACACAGATTTGGTGGGGGGTGGGAGGATGCATGCAGGAGAATGTTGAGCTTTCTTTTGAAGCCAGCCATGCTGAACATTCTGGATGTTTCATTCACATATAGTTTCCAGCTGATTCAGGAATCCTGCCACTGTTGAAGCAACAAACAGAAAAAGATACTTGTTGAGGAATATAAGGGTATAAAATAGTCTAGATTCAGTTCTTTCCCTTTTTAAAGCCCTTACTTTATGCCCCTACTCTTATTAATCATCAATGCTGCATTTCACCAGAATACATATTCTATTGGTTAGTTTAATTAATTATCTCTAAAAAATTTGAATGTAGACTATCCTCTGTAGTTTCAATTGTCAAAATTTTGAAACTCTAAAAATTGAAAGGTAATATTACTAGGCTTTTAGCTTACACCATTTAATTAAAACTTCTCTAGAGAAAATTAACACAGTTTTTTAAGAACATAGCTTTTAAAAGAAAATAAATCAAAATCCATGAGAGCAAAAAAAAAAACTTTATGGTAATTACTATTACAGTTTTATAAATCACTCTGACAGTAGGCAAGATACTACCCTGTTTACTAATTTCTTTATGTATATATAATAAGGTGGATGCCGTGATCATTTAAAAAGATTTACATATAGACATCCATATCAACCTTCCAGACAATAGGACTTTGTTCTTTTGTACCCTGTCATACTTCATATGATACAATTTGATTCTCTAACTCAAATATATGTAAAAATTATGTCTTATTAATGTATTGTGTAAAATATAATATGAACCAAGATTATTATTCCATTGGCTTATTTGTAATGCATAACATATTTCTTTTGTTATTTGGTAAAATGAGCAAAAAAAATCTGTCAGGCTGTAATGATACCACCAAGTAGAGTTTTTTAAAAATCTGGCTAATTGCTGTGTTTTGCTAGCTTAATTTTCCCAATTCTGACTTTTTTCATGGAGATATATTTAAGATATTTGCTACATTTCAATATATCACATAATTTTCATTGAGTGTCCTTTGCTTGTTTTTCAAGAAATCACGTTTTGGGTCTTGTCCTTGGCTCTGAAAAATTGTTTCTTGTTTTGCTGAAGGTAACTTGAGAACTAAGGTATCTAAGTATCTGTGACCACAGAACACATGACAATGTACAGCTGATCAGTGAATGTAGAAATAGTTTCAAGTGATTATACTTTCCATATTTCCACAAAGACTTCCCACTATCTGTCTTTCAGATAAATGTGAAGTGTAAAAGTATCAACAGTGAATGCTTAGAATATAAGTATATTAAATAAAACATCAATATTTACTGTGCAAAGATAGTTGAAGAGTCTCATTTGCTTGGAAAATGTGTTCAAAGAAAAGTAAAGATGATATGTTTGCATGGCCTGATCAGTAGAAATTAACCAAACTCATTATTTGGCTACACAAGCAAATTTTAAAACACTGATATAAGCTAATTAAATTTGTCTCTTCTCTGTCAATTAGGATGAAGCAATCCAAAATAATTTTACTTTGCAAATTTAGGATAGCAATTATGTCCCTAGCCATTAAATTCATACATAGCAAGGCAAATGCTGGAAGTTAACTTCCTAGAAAAGCCAGTGATAGTGCTTTCTTGCAGGTGAGAATAGAACAATTCAGCCATTCAGTCATTCAAACACCAGATCCCTATGGCTGCTTCCTCCCTAATTAAAAGCATCGTTACTATATCTACACAAATTCATCCCAGAGAATTGGAACTTTCCGAAAATTCATACAAGCAATGAGAGCTATGTATGTAAGAGAAAATATAACAAGAAAACACCTCGAGAACAAGAAAACAATTGAAGACAAAATCCAGCCTGGGCAAAAATTTGAATTTCCAGAAATCTTTTGGGTCATTCTATAGATTGGTTTGTTAGAGTATTTTAGAGAAATAATCTATAGATTA
The DNA here is from genome assembly GCA_004026745.1 of Myrmecophaga tridactyla. Lineage (NCBI taxonomy): Eukaryota > Metazoa > Chordata > Mammalia > Pilosa > Myrmecophagidae > Myrmecophaga > Myrmecophaga tridactyla. The sequence goes on from PVIY010010225.1 coordinate 29,537, forward strand.
GTTTATTAGAGAATGAATCCCTATGCAGTAAACTCTCCTGGATAGTTTTCGCCCTTTGAACATTCCCTAGAGGAGAAAAATCTAAGTCTTGCCAAGAAAATTAGCAGAGAACAGGGTCTTGTGAAAAGCCTGCTGTGTGAAAAGAAAATCTTAAAATAAAGTGGATAATTTAAGAGTCTTATGTTAGGAAATCTATAGGTAATGGAAATAATATTATCCAAATGAAATGCCAACAAAACTAATGTTCCCTTATCCAACCATATCCTGAGAACTTTATGGCCTTACTCTCGCTGCTAAAGGAATGGAGGCAAAAAGCCAAGGGACCAGGAAGAATATTGAAGTTGACATGACAGTTCTTGAAAAGACAGGTAAATATAGTTCAGTAGTTTAGGGTTGAGGTATAATGTTAGTTCTTCAAAGCTTGGATATATGTCAACTGGAGCCATAATGATCTTTTTTGAAACACACTCAATGGTTGCTTTCACAAGTAGACACAACATAACAATTTATATTTGATTCAAGAGGCTGTTCTTGATTCAAAACTCGAGTTGACTAGAACTTCAAACTGGCTCCTCATCTTTGGTAGGTTCCTCACTAAATATATATATGTGCTTGAATGCACCTCAATGCCTACTTAACCAGGACAATAAAATCACTTGCCTTCTTTCTGGTCATATTTCAAGTAGTCTAACTCCTATTTCATGTTTACAAATCATTATCTCCAAACTATTTTGCCTGGTTCACTTCTCTATGGTTCTTGTGCTGATGTTCTTGTCTTATGGTTCTTTTTATTTCCTGGATAAAGTAGGTAGATAATGGAGATAGATAGATAGATAGATAGATAGATAGATAGATAGATAGATAGATAGATAGATAGATGGAGTGATTATTATGGAATTAAAGAAAGAATATGTAAAAGTCATGATCACCTCTTCTGTCACTGGTTACAAGGCCAAAGTTGGCATTTATCAAGTATTTTTTCACTACTTTTCCATGTTCTCCTCCCCTTAATTTCAGACCAGTATAATTTAAGTAACAGTTTCTACAATAAAGGAATTGTTACTTTACCATCAAGGGACTTCCTCTATACCAAATCTTCAAGGACGTCCACTCTTATTTCCATAACATGATTTACCATAGGCCTAATTAAGCATCTTAATCTCCACAAGCGTTGAGGTTAATATTGGCTTTTCTGGTCATAAGGACAATAGATAAAGAGTCATATAAATGCCCATCTGAACTAGCTCAAGATCTTTATCATGTGAAGATCCCCACTAAAAGTTGGTAGTTTTCAGCTTACCTAATAAATGGGTTAAATCCAGCACCCCCAGATTTAGTGTGTGTAACTCATAAAATTAAGGAGTATACCTAACCACTGTGCCTTTTGTGTTGGTAAGTGGCAAAATATGCAGAAACTTTTCCTTGATTTGAAGAGCTATGCCTAAAACCCCTGACTATAAGACCTTCACAAATTTTAATAAAGAGAGAACTCATTTTCATGAAATTTCTAACATTCGGGCATAAACATGTCTTAATAGTGCATTTGTTATTTCATTTTCATGTTATTCAGATGTCACCAACAGGTTGTTACCAGTGTATGGACAATTCCTCATCCTGTGGATTGCTGATATGGTCAAGGTTTCTGTGGACCATATTATGATTCAGATCTAGAAAACGAATATAGGCATAGGGCATGTGTCTCTATGTTGCCTCCAGGTGAATGCAAAGATTTATGCTTTCTCCTTATCTGAATGATCTTCAAGTATTTTCTTGATCAGTTAATACCTACAATAGCTACAAAGTTGAAATCACATGCTCAAATAAGAATACATTGAAAGCAGCAACTGAAATATTTATTGCCTCAAAACTATGCAATAATCCACAGTAATTTTCCCTCACAGCTATTGCCAAACTAGAAAATTGAATTTAAATATAATGTTTATCTCTTAGAAAGCATGATTGGCTTGTTTTTAACCAAATCCTCCAATATTAGCAACAAGTAGAGATTTAAAAAAAAGGTAAAATGTATATGCTTGAAAGCATTGGAGAAATAACAAGTAATTAAAGATCACTGGGGCCAATATTTTGTAGAGAAAGGAAACTGTTCTAGTTTGCTAGTTGCAGGAATGCAACACACCAGAAACAGATTGGCTTTTAATAAAAGGGGATTAATTTTGATAGTTCTTCAGAGGAAAGGCAGCTAACTTTCCACTGAGGTTCTTTCTTATGTGGGAAGGCACAGGATGGTCTCTGCTGGCCTTCTCTCCAGGCTTCTAGGTTCCAACAACTTTCCCCGGGGTGACTTCTTTCTGTATCTCCGAAGACCTGGGCTGAGCTGCGAGTGCTGAGATGAGGAATGCCGAGCTGCTTAGGCTGTGCTAAGTTGTGCTCTCTCATTTAAGCACCAGCCAATTAAGCCAAACGTCATTCATTGCAGCAGGCACGCCTCCTAGCCGACTTCAGATGCAATCAGCAACAGATGAGGTTCACGTACCATTGGCTCATGTCCGCAGCAGCAAAACTGGGTACGTTCACCTGGCCAAGTTGACAACTGAATCTAACTACCACAGAAACCAAAGAGTTAACCCCTACATTTGGGCCTCTTTTCTCTTAAGGCATGTGCTAATTCTACAAACCACAATGGAAAAGCTGAAAAGGTGAATGGAACTTTCTACAGACACTTACCCAAGGGAAGAACAAGTAAAATATATGTTCTACCAAAGAGAGAGAACTCTGTAAATACCCAGGCTCTCTTTTATGACCACATAGGGCTTTACTCAGATTAAGGCTCAGTAGAAAATAGAGCAGTCCTGAAGACAACTCAAACCCATCGTGAACAGTCTAATTCCTTGATTGGATTAAAGTTGTCTGGGACATTGATTTCTCTAAAGCCTAGCTGCTAGTGGAAAAAAAATTAAAAATTAAATCCTCTCATAAATACATCTTAATGAGTCTTAAACAATCTCTACACTTTTTAAAATATAAAATCTGACGCATAAACAAATCTAACAAAGCACAGGAGAAGACAAGATGATTAAAAAATGAGCAATAGAAACAGACACAGATACTTAGATGATCATGAAGATAATGAAAAAACATGTTTTAAAACAATTAAATGTATTGTTTTCAAATAAGTAAACCAAAAAAATGGATAACAAGTTGAATAAAATAAATTTGAAAATTAAAATATATAATGACTAGAATAAGAACTCAATTATTGGATTTACTAACACATTGGCACAATTGAAGAGACACATAGCACATTAGAAGAAATTTTAAAAGAAAATATGCAGACCAAAGAAGAGAAATAAAAAGATGGACAGTATAGAAGATAGTATAAAATGATTTAAAGGACACAGGGCAAAACTCTAATATACATTTAATTTACTTACAATTCCTGAAAAGTAAGAAAAAAATAATAAGGTAAGCAAAATATTTGAAAAGATAGTGGCTGAAATATTTTCCCAAATGTTGAAAGAAATCAAGCAGAAATTTCATGGTGTGTTAAAACGTTGTGAAGAATAACTTTCAAAAAGGATGCATTTTTAAAAAGCATAAATTAAAAAGTATAGCATAATAAAACTTTAAAAAAAAGAGAAAGAAAGGAAAGGATTTTAAGGACAATATTATATTCAGTGAAATAGCAATGTGCATGGCAATTGGCTTCTTAACATAAACAATGAAACCAGAAGATAAAAGAACAATATATTACTCTATGAAATGAATATCAGCAGCATCAGCAATATATCCTTCAGAATTGAAAGCAAAATATAGAGATTTTTTTTCTGACCAAAAAAAAGTATTGAAAGAATTTATGACCAACAGACCTATACTACACAGCGATGATCTCAGGAAGAAGAAAATTTCTATCAAGTGGACACAAGGTAACACAGGAAAGAATCAAGAATAATAGGGAAAATAAATATGTGTGTAAACCTAAGTGACTATTAACCATATACAATAATAGTAAATATAGAACAAATAGCAGATAGTAGATTTAAATCCAAATACATCATAATTTCATTTTTTAAATAAATAACTTGATTAATCCTAATTTAAATCAGAACTCATTGGGATAAGCCTCACAAGAGAAATATTTTAAATAACAGGATATAAAGTGAAAATAAACTAATGGAAAATATTAAGCATAAATTGTAAAGAAAAGAAAGATATTGCTGCTGCAGTAATATCACACAAAACTAGATTTCAAGGCAAGAAATATTTCCAGAAATAAAATGTTTACAATGGTAAAAAGGACAATGTGCTGAAATATATAACAACTGTGAATTGGAATGCACCTAAAAACATAGCTTAAAAAGACATTTTAAAAATATTATTAACCTAATAAGCGAAACAGAAAAATCACCAAAAATGAGACAGGTTTTAAAACAACTCTCAGTAACTGTGAGCACATAATAATTTCATAATGTTATAGAAAATTTAAAAAGCATCATTAGCAAACTTGACCTATTGACATAAGAGAACAATGCATCCCAAAACTACAAAGCATATATTCTTTTCAAGTGCACCATTTTTCATTTTCAAAATTGATATTATGCTAAGCCATAGAGCAATTCTCAAACAATTTTTAAAAATTATAATCATAAAGTGTAACTCAGAACAACAGGAAAATTATCTGGAAAATGAAAAAATAGAAAATTTGACATTTGGATATTTTCAAATACATTTCTAAATAAACCATAGGTAAAATAAGCCACAATAGAAATTAGGAAAAAAATTTGAGCTTAATGATAATGAAAATACAGCATCTCAAAGCTAGTGAAAGTCATCTAAATCCTTATATTCAGGTATTAGAAAATAATAAAGTTTGAAATTCAATGCACTAAACATTCATTGAAGGAGTTATTAAAATTACAGAAATGTTAAGTCAACCTAAGCAGTGGGATGGAGATAATGAAGTTAAGAACAGGCCTGATTTATGAATTAATTTGCATGATATGTGTGATGGTAAATTTTATGTGTCAACTTGTCTAGGTTATGGTATCCAGGAAGCACTACCCTGATTACCAGGAGGATGTTGCATGGATTTAAAACATTAGTAACTTAATTTCATCTAGGCTGATTGCTTCTACAACCAAAAGAGATTGCCTTGAGTAATGAGAGGTCTCATCTAATCAGTTGAAGGCCTTAAAGGGAAAACTGATTACTTCAGAAGTCAGAAAAAGAATTTCTATTGCCTCTTCAACTATCCAGATTCTCCTGGGAATTCATTAAAACCTTCATTGAAGTTCTCAACTTGCAGCCAACCATACTGGGTTCAGACTTCTCAATCCCCATTTTTGTGTGAGCCAGTTCCTAGAATAAATAGATCCATTGGTTCTGTTTCTTTGGAAAAGCGTGGCTGAAACAGCATGCCAGAAAGAGCCGAAGCAGACAATTGCTACACTACTGTCTTACTCAAAAGTGGCCAACAAAGATTGTGGGGAAGGAAAATCCTCCCAATGGACAATATTTTAACCAATATGTCAGGTTCTTCACTCCATGTTAAAATAGCATTAAGTTATGGATCCCCATTGACTCACGGACCTTGCTCAATAGACTGGATAAACTGCTGAGTGATTTGGAAAGAAAAAAGAATGGAAAAATGATGGTATGTGGATTGTGCTCTCAGAATGAGCACCAAATGCAATGATATTTGTTTTCCATTTAAGTTCAAAGAGCACTCTTAGTAGGGTGCTCAAAAATCTGGTTAAAACAGTGTACTTTGTGGATATCAGTCAGCTTTATACCCCAACCACATTTTGGGCCTACTTACCAAATGGCTAGAGTTGCAGAGAAGAAAGGATACATGGGTTCAATGAACAACATAATCTACCTTTCACCAAGCCTGATGTGGTTACCGACACTTCTGTTGTCCAAGATGCCTCAACCCCCATTTTTGGAAAGCTATCCAACATGATGGTAGCTTACTTCATTGGAAGTCCTCAATCTGGAGTTCATAGAAACTTGTTTTCTTATATGCTGGGTGTGTATTTGTCCTCCCTACAGGTAGTCCATTGTCCATTGCTGTGGTATCCCACTCACCATCATCTCTGATCAGACAACACATTTTATGGTAAATAAGATAAAGCAAATGGCTCACCCACATACTGGTATGACCATATTCTACATCACCTAGAAGCAATAGTCTATATTTAACCTAGTAGTAGCCTCTGAAAGCTGAGTTATAATGACTGGTAGGGGATCTTAGGCTGGAAGTTCAGGATGCTCTCTTCCATATGTTTGTCATGCAGTATGTGTTCAGTAAGTTCTTAATCATGTTATACTTTGTACCATATATATTCATGGGAAATCACTACCATGCTAATAAACTTCCCCCATGAAGTCTTATATATTGCCCTACTGTGCTGGTTTGAAAGGATGTATGTCCCCTAGAAAATCCATGTTTTAATCTAAATCCCATTTCATAAAGGCAGAATAATCCCTATTCGATACTGTATGTTTGAATTTCTAATTAGATCATTTCTCTGGAGATGTAACCCAATCAAGAGTGGTGGTTAAGCTGGATTAGGTAACAACATGTTTCCACCCATTTGGGTGGTCTTGATTAGTTTCTGAAGTCCTATAAAAGAGGAAACATTTTGGAGAATGAGAGATTCAGAGAGAGCAGAGAAGAAGGACATAGCCACAAGAAGCAGAGAGCTCACAAGCCAGCAACCTTTGGAGATGAAGAAGGAAAATGTCTGCTGGGGAGCTTCATGAAACAGGAAGCCAGGAGAGGAAGCTAGCAGATGATGCCATGTTCACCACATGTGCCTTTCCAGATGAGAAAGAAACTCTGACTGTGCTCACCATGTGCCCCTCCACTTGAGAGAGAAACCCTGAATTTCATCAGCCTTCTTGAACCAATGTATCTCTCCCTGGATGCCTTAGATTGGACATTTCTATAGATTTGTTTAATTGGGACATTTTCTTGGCCTTAGAACTGTAAACTAGCAACTTATTAAATTCTTTTAAAAGCCATTCCATTTCTGGTATATTGCATTCTGGCAGCTAGCAAACTAGAATATCTCCTTCATTCCAATATCCACAGGATCCATTTCCATATACCAGTTCTTGCTAGTACATGTGTGCCAGGTCCTACATGTTTTCATTTAATAAACTCTTTCCTTCTAGGACTTCACATCCCAGGTGGGCTATACTGGCACCTGAGTCTAATTATTGACCTACAGGCAGTGAGGAGTTGCCCTGGAAGGGGCATGGCTTTTGGTGTGTTGACTCTCTGCAGCTGACAGAAATGAATAGTCTAACAGCTGAAGACTATCTATTAACAGCACTGCCAACAGCTGAAGCAACAAAAGCTTGTGTGAAGGGAGAGTTGGGCAGAAGTCCAATACTTGAATCCTTTCCTTCACATATATTCTGGGAGGAGTTCTTCCATGATTCTGGGAGAAAATTATAAGAGAATGGTTAAAGGGATGATCCACCTCTGCAGCTGATCTTACATCTGTGACTGCTATTTATTACCTTTCTCCACTATCTATTATTTTCTTCTCACCTCATGTACTGCTTGCACCTTCACTTGTCTCAGTGGCTTTCCTAGAAATGTAGCCCAGACCTTATTGAGGTGGGATAGCATAGGACATTACAGCTTTGGTCCTGGCTTTATATCCAGCTCTGAAGGAGTTAATGCACAACTGCAAACCCCCTAAAGGAAAAACTTTCTCTAAGGCCCCAAACCATAAAGATTATAAAATAACGTGCCTGAGATGGATTCTTAGTTAATAACCAAAAGCCAGCAACTGGACTGACTCTTGTTCTTTAGCCTATAGCTGAGAACTATCTTAGCTCCAAATTTCTCTTTTACTGGGCACCATGCTCATAGCCACTGAACTCAGTGGGTTTCTCTCTAAGTATCTGTGCATCCTAACTTAGTTTCTCTGAGGAAGACTCTGGGTTTCATCTCTTAGTTTAGCATCTCCAAAAATCTGTGTTTGGTTTCAGCACTCTACATTCTGTGTCAGCTCTAAGCTCTCTCTATGTTTTCTGCCTTCTGATTCTCTTCATAGAGGATTCTAGAAAAAGGATTAAGACCCACCTTAAATGGGCAGAGTCACATCTTGATGGAAACAATCTAATCAAAAGGTCCTACCCACAATTGGGTGGTCACATCTCCACATTAACAACCCAATCAAAAGGTCCCACCTAACAACGGGTCTGCCTTCACAAGATTGGATTAAAAGAACATGGATTTTCTGAGGTACATAATAGCTTCAAACTAGCATGCTTCAAAAATGAAAACTTTCCCTAATCCTCAAATCCATGTCAAATCATGGGCTCAAAACTGACTCTTAATAACTGAAAGCCTAGTACATAAAGATTGTTTAAGTATGTGCCCTGAACAAATTTTAGTATTTTTATAACAAGAGGCCACAAGCATCAATAGTTATCTCTTCCTGAAACAAAGAAGATACCTGTTGTTCATAGGTTGAAATGGAAAATCACTGCTAGCAAAATCTCCCCATAAAATGAACTAAATCCATGCCACTCAGGGTATGTCTCTCTCTTGAGCATATCTACAGTAATTTCTCTAGTATGTACCAATCTTTCAATAAAATTCACTGTTTATTGCTACTTGCTTTCTTGTCCTTAGATTCTTTCTCATGGCAAGAATTCAAGCCTGGAGCAGTGCTTGGCTCTGGTGTTGGCAGAGCTTTGGTTCCACTTAGCTCTGAAAGGTCTGATCCCCTATTCACTATGCCTTTCTCAGGGCAAGGTCGATGCACTTTACATTTACTGTAACAACTGAGCGAAGGAATAGCAAGATTACCCGAGTGTATTATCTGGAAGTCAAACATATTCCTTGATGCCCACTTTGTGTTACAGAATCTTCATCTCCATTTGATAATTGGGGTCAGTTACCTCTGCCAGTGATGTGAGAAAATTCCCTCTCTCAATTGCTATAACAATCCTTCTAGTTCAAGGGCATCTGGATTTATGACAAATACAATGCTATGACAACACAGTGAATAAAAAAGTCTCCTTCAGAATGCAATTGATGAATCTTTTTATTATCCCTGAAGCTTTCCATAACTTTGACATTTGCAGCATTTTAACTAATCAATAAATACCCTTATTGTAAATAAAAATCTGAGATGCGTTTTTTTTGTTATTTGCAATCAAAAGTTTCCTAATTTAATACCGTCATTTTAAATACATACTTGAAATTCAGTTGATTCATCATTCCTCCTTTTCATTTATATAAATATCTGTTTTTGAACCAGTGCTGCAGATTTTAATTGTTACAATGTTATAATTTGTTTTATCATCTAGGGGGTGCAGGGGTAGTTCAGTGGTAGAATTCTCACCTACCATGCAGGAGACCTGGGTTTGATTCCCAGCCCATGCATGTCCCAAAAACAAACAAGCAAGCAAACAAAAGAAAAACAACAAACAAACCAAAAATTCAACAAATGGGGCTGCAATAAGGGGATACCCACTTGGGAAAAGAATGAAATGTAGCACCGTCATACAGCATACAAAAAATAGATTGCAATTTCTATATCTTCATAATTCGATTGAACCTTTGGATCTCAAGAATGTCAGTTAGTTTAATTTTATGTGGAAAAGAATAGGTTTAATGTCCCCAAGGACATATACATAGCACTCTGTAACAATTTTGTGAGATGAAATTTAGACATGGTCATACTCAAAGTAAATTAATCCATTTCATTGATAGCATCATAATAATTTCTTCCTCAGAAGAAGCTTGGGACAAATCGAAAGTTACAGTAAATATTGCCAGCCAGGTAGGACTGAGCAATATAGCCAAAATAGAAAGCCTTGACCAATCAGGCAAATTTCTGGAATAACCGTTAGAGACATGTGGTCATGAGTATTAAGGATATCCCACAAATAGTATTGAATAAATCACTATCATTTTTACAATACATTTATAAGAAAGAGAGAACACTGGCTTTAGGAGACTTAATGGGGAATGGCCCATTCATTGCCATTAAAGACCATAATTCTAATATTTAGGGGAAGATTATTGTTTTAGTTTGTTAATACTGTTGGAAATGCAATATACCAGAAGTGTTTTGGCTTTCATATAGGGAATTTATTAAGCTACAAGTCTACAGTTCAAAGGCCATAAAAATGTCCAAACTAAGGCATCCAGAGAAAGATACTTTGACTCAGGAAAGGCCAGTGGCATACAGAACACCTCTGTCAGCTGGGAAGGCATGTGGTTGGCATCTGCTGGTCCTTTGGCTTTTGGTTTCAAACAGTTTCTCCCAGGGCATTTTCTTTCTACATCTCCAAACATCTCTGTCTATAATGGGTCTGAGATTTTTCTAAAAATGGTTCAATCTTAAAGGACTGCAGTAAATGGATTAGGACCCATCTTGAATGAGTGGAGACACATCTTATTGGAAACCGCCTAATCAAATGGCCCCACCCACAGTTGGGCGAGTCATATATCCATGGAAACAACTTAATCTCAAAATCCCAACTAACAATATTGAATCTGGATTAAAGAACATGTGTTTTTCTGGGCTACACAACAGTTCAACGCAGCATATTACCAACTCTAGACCCTCAAAAGACATTTTTTTCCATATACAAAATATATTTATTCCATTACAATATCACAGAGCAATAAATCACTGCAGTAACATTACAAATACAATACAAAGTCAAAAAGAGTACAAAATCTAAACAAAGTCAGTTACAGGAATGGTCTTTCCTAGGGCAAATTTTTCCTCTGGCCATGGGCCTATGAAAACTCAGAACAGGTTTTCTGCTGTCAATATACAAAGGAGGGACAGTGATAGGATAATATTCCCATTGAAATAGGGGAAGATTGGAAGGAAAAAAGGGGTCAGTGGACCCAAGCAGTTCCTAAAACTTTCAGGGCAAACTCATTAGATTTCAAAGTCTGAGAGTCATTCATACTCAGGGCTTTGAAAGCAGTGGATTTACACTTTCTAAGGACCTGTCCACCTGCTCTCTACAACCACTTGGGTGAGGGTTGTAACACTGGGAGACATAAGGGAGGCCATCTTTTCTTAGCTCCATTCCCTCCAAGCATGGAGACAGCACAGGGGCCCTCTGTCTTCTCCAGGGTACACTCTCAACCCGCTAAGAGTAACGGAATGGTAGTAAGGGTTTCCCCCATACCCAAGGAATGTGTTCCAATCCCAGGACTAGGGCTCCAAAACTCCTCCTGAACATTGAGGCAGAGAGCCTGCCCTCTGCCTCAGGAAAAACTCACCTTCTCCAAGTGCATGGGTTAGTCCCCTCTCCTGGTCTGAGGTTTCTTGGCTTCAGACTTTAGTTTCCATGGTTCTACCTTTAAAGTTATTTTTCCTTCAAATGTTTTTCCTTTTCTATCCATTTTAGTCCAGCTCACAGCAGTTCCATTTATACAGATTTCACAACAAATTTGTTGGCTTAGCATGTAGCATACACGATCACACCCATCAGACAATATGACTTTTCACAAATCCTTTCTGGATAACTCCATTTCCAAATCATGGCTTTTCCTGTAATGCTGACTGGTTCTTTGCTTGGTTAAATCATCATGTGGGCACTGTTCTCTGGGGTCTCCCTTTCTGGAAGCCCTGAACTTTCCAGATCATCAATTTCTTGTTTCTTTGTATCCAAGTGTTCAGTTATCAGCTTATCTCTTTTCTGTCACATTTTACGATAAGCTGCAAAGAGAAACCAAGCCACACTTTCCACATTTTCTTTGGAAATAGCTAAGTATCCCAACTCATGGCTTTTAAAATTTGCCTTCAACCATAACCAATAGCCAATTTTGCCAAGTTCTTTACCACTTTGAAACAAGGATATCCTTCCTTCTAGTTTGTAATAACACATGTATCATTTCTTTCTAAAGCCTTATCAGAAGTATCTTTAGAGTCCTCATTTCTACCAACAATCTCTTCAAAGAATTCTTGGCTTTCTCTTTTATGAGGCTTGGAAGGTTTTCCCCCATTATCTCCTCAACTAATCTTCTTAGCCCTTCATTTTTATTTTCTCCTTCTGGGACACTGATGATTCTCATATTTCAGTGCTTCATATTGTCAATCATTTCCCTGAGATACAACTCAAATTCATTCATTTTTTCGCCATTTGTTCTTTTGTGCATTTAAATTCCATTGTCTGTCCTCTAATCATCTTATTTTTAATTCTTCCTCTTCAAATTTGCTGTTCTGTGTCTCTAGTATATATTTTTAATTTGGTCTACAGTATATTTCATCTCTGTCATATCTGCTATTTTTCCACTTATTCTTCCAAGTTCTTCTTTCTGCTCTTCATGTGTCTTCTTGAAATTCTTTATGCCATTAGCCAGCCCATTGTATTTATTTAGGAGGGCTGAATGACCATCTTTGAGTATTTGTTCCATAGTCTGTGTCTTCTCTGGTGTTTTAATTTGGTCATTTGGCTGGGCTATATCTGCCTGCATCTTCATATGCTTCATGATTTTCCATTGAGTTCAAGACATTTAGCTATCTTATAGGCTTATTTTGGAGGTTAATTCCCCTCAGTCATCTAAAGTTTTGTATTTGCTTGGATTTGCATTGAATCTCTTTTTGCATTTGGTTCATCAGTAATCCCCTGCCAAACCAAGGCCTGGACATCATGCAGGGAATGCAACTCTACTTGAAGATCTGTGTGAAGCTAGACAGACAGGCATTTTGTCAGACTGAATTTTCCATTTCTTCCCAGCAGATGATGCTCTTGGACCTCCTCTTCCCCTCTGGCCCACGTCTCCCCAACTGCTGCAGTGGTGAGCTCAGGCAGCCAGGTTCACTTGTTCCAGTGTGCACTGAAAGCCTCCAACCCTGGGGCTGCAGGGTGGGCAGTGTGCACCTCAGGGGTGACTTTGCTTGTGGATCTAATGGGACCGGTGGCCCTCAGACTCCTGGTTGGAATGACTTTGGGTGGTGGGACAAGGTATGTCGGTTGTCCATGCCCACAGCCTACTGGAAATGTCAACTGGCTAGTCATATAATGTGATGTGGAGCGGGGAGCAGGGTGAGGTAAAGAGCATGGCTTGAGGACATGGGATGTCATAAGCAGGGAGCACGGTGGGTTTGGAATAGGGTGCAACATGGGGTGAAAATTG
>PVIY010010225.1:42732-69584 GCA_004026745.1 Myrmecophaga tridactyla
AGGGTGGGGTGTGAGGTGTGCCTGGGGCCATGAGGTGGGGGCATGACATGGTGACATGTGGGCATTGGTTGGGGCACAGCATGAGGTTGTGAGGTGGGGTTCAGGGTGTGAGGAACAACGTATGTGTGTGTGTGGGGGGGTGCATGGGTGCATGGTTTGAGGGTTTGGGTGAAGATATATGGGTGCAGGGTGCATAGAGGTGCAGTGAAGGGGTGCAAGAGTGTGGGATGGTGGAGTGCAGGTGTGGAACGAGGTGTATGGGTGTGCATATGCGTGTGGCATGGGGCTGCAAGGCACAAGTTTGTGGGGTGTGGAAGGTATGCAAGGTGTATAGGTGTGTGTGTGTGGCAGCACACAAGATGCATGGGTGCTGGGGCCACTGGAAGGTGGTATGCAGGCACAGGGTACGTGGTGTTGTGGGCAATGGGGTGTGGGGGATAGAGGCCGAGAGTGGTTTGCTTCCTTGTCCCCACCTCCCCATTCACACACACTTAAGGGCTCTGGGCTTTTTTCTGGAAAGGGGAGTGGTAGGCTCTTTACACTAACTGGGTTATCTCTTTGAGCATATAAAGCAAGTTTATTGACTTCTGGGCTCCACAAGGGAGCTCCAGCTACAAAGCTGAGGGGGCTGATATCCCAAGCTAGCTACCAGGACAGGCTTTTTGTTGGGCAACAACTTTTGTCCCTGGTGGAGTCTACCCCTTTCTCTTCATCTCAACTCCTCAGCTTTTTCAACTGACACCTCACTATATAGTGTTGAAGACCATCTCAGGTTACTTGTACCCTGGAACTCTGTCCTGGTCATTTTTCTTTCACTTCTCTAGTTGTTCCTTGGAGCAGAGGTGAACACAGCCTACCTTATTCTGCCATCTTCCCAGAAGACCAGCCATATACTTTAGCAAAGGGTTATTCAGTTAAATCCTCACATGGGGCCTTGTTCTCTGGGATCTCACTTCCTAAAAGCTGAGGGAAGTTCCTCATGCAGTGACCTTTGGCCCTATCTGGATAGGGTTAAATTTTTCCAAATCATCAATTGCTAGTTTTGGTCTTGTTTGTGACCCATAACTACTGTTTTCCTCCTAATTTCTCCCTTCTAGAATGAGAATATTTATCCTATTGTTCCACTATTGTGCATTGGAAACAGATAACTTGTTTTATAGATTTCAGTTTCATAAAATGACCTGAGAAATAGCCACAAATTAAAAGCAGATCCAGCATTACTAAAGCTTGGTATAGTACACAATTTATTTATACTTAATTGCAAAATGCCATCTGAATAATATACAATAACAGGTCAAGGGCACACAGCATATTTACAGGTGAAGGATAACAGAGTCTCTAAAATCTATCATCTCAAGGACCCACAGAAAACAAGCAAGTTCCTTTAGTGAGAAGTTAGGGGAGGATTCAAAGCTGTTGGTCATAGGGACTGGTTGCAGTGCAGTCAGGAAGGCGACAAACCCTACAACACAGCACAGGCATTGTAGCTGGAATCAGAATGACCTGGTTAAATCAGCCTTTACCTGACACTCACCAAAGTTACTATTGAGGGAGTGTCCCTCTGGTAGTAAACAAGTCAGTTCATATATATCCTTTTATGAATGTCTGGCTATACCTTGCTACATAAATATGTTTTTATAAATTTCTGTGCATTCTGATTGTGGTCATGTTTACAATGTTTTTAGGATTGGAAATCATTAATATCATTTCAACACATAACACAGACAGAAGAATATTATCCCAGAATAGACCACACCTATAACTGATTTGATGAGACTTTGCACTTATTATTGTTCAACAATGTCTTAAGTTTTTAGGGATATTGTGATGAAATTAATGTATTTTTCTTGTAAGACGATAGTTTTTTTTTTTGGAGTTCAGAGGCTGGAATTTTGGCAATTTAATAATTTCTTCCAAAAAATGCATCTTCAGGTCCCAAACTCTGGTTCTGTGGGTGTGAACACATTTGTAAATAGGGGACTTGAAGACGTTATTAGTAAGGGTGTGCCCAAACTGAATCACAATCCAACACCAGCCTTAGTGCATTAGAAACTCAAGACTGTTTCTTGGGATTCTGAATTTTAACAAGAACTGTAACTAATTCTGAGAATACATTAAATACTAACAAACAAATTGATCATAAATAATCTGGGATAATTTCACTTCCTATGTATGGATGCCAATGAAGTGTCTTTTCCCCAGTATTACAGAAGGCAAAACAAACCCAAAGAAATATCAATTCTTTGCTTTTTATATTCTACAAGCGATACTATAAGTGGTATTTATTTTGTTCTTTATAATGTCCTGATTTTCCTTAGTTTTCTACAAGTAAAATGTGTCACTTTTAAAATGAAAAAAAATACTGTACATTGCATTTGAAGAGTCAATTCATAAAGTGGCCATATATGAGGCACATTCACAATTAACCAAAGGTGCACATGTCTTCATCCAAAGTGTCCCAACATACTTGAAACAGAAACATTGTTCTACTAATTTAAGTCATACAAAAGGACATTCAGGCTTCATTCATAGCCATCCCTTTTCCTGATTTGTCTGCCTAGAAATTTCTCCACTTCCTTGAGACTGAAAGGGTGGCACAGCTACATTCTTCTTAATTCAGAGATTGTGAATGTCCATTAATGCACTTGCTGCACATTCTCTCTCATGTTCAACTGTGTGTCCAGCAATATTAATCCTTGAAGATATTTGCCTTCAAGACTTAGTCATACTCAAATCCCAGTGGTAGTCAAAAGTAAACATTCAGAAAGCAATTGGGGTGAGGAAGGAAAGGAGAAAGAGGCAAAAGAGAAGGAAAGTGGGAGATAAGGACAAAGATAAAAATAAATGGGAAAACACAGAAACAGAACTGGGCATACAATCCAAAGTCATATTTTGAAATTCTATACCTATCTCTTATTTTGTGTTTAATTTTAATTCATTTTAACTCTCAGTGTAAAACTCTTCAATGGTTAAAAAAAGGATAAATATATCTATGTGTATGATTGTTGCGAAAACTAAAATTGTGGTAAATTTTCTATTGTTTTTGCTCCTGAATGTTCTCCTGGGAGTATTAGTAAAGAGCACTTAAAAAATTGTTCTTGAACGTCTCTGAAATGCAAAGATTTTCATAACATATGCTGAGTGAAGAAAATAAGAAAATGAGGAAAACAAGGATGAATGTAAAAAGAAAGTCTTCAATAGTTTGGCGGTTCCTCAGAAAGCTACGTAGAGAGTTACCCTGTGTTTGGACCCAAATCAAGCTCATGTCAAGCACAGGTCAGTGCTACTGTGAGACCAGAAAATACACCAGGCACAGAAGAGGACATAGCTTTATTAGGACTGACGAGCAGGAGAGTCTATGGTGGCAGTGGCCTGGAGGGGCAGCGTTCCACAGAGGGGAAATAGTACAAGGGGCAATATGTACATAATTTTGGAACAAAGACATATAGTATGTGGACATCAGGCTTATAGTATAATCATTAAAGGGTCTTAAGACGTGAATTTTTACTAAGGTTAAGGTTTAAGACTGATAAAATCTGTGCCATCCTGCTAACATCCCTTTACATCCATGATTACATTCTTTTCCCTCTGGGGAGGTTGTTTTATTTGTTGACCTTTGTCTGAATCAAACAAGCTGTTACATGCCTGATTCCATTTGAGAGGGGGCCCTGGGCTTCCACATCCACCCCCACATAACAGAGTACATTGATCATAGGACAAGCATTGAATCCGTAGATGACAACAATATAAAAGACAACAGAATAGTAACAATCCAACAAATAAGGCAGATAATCCTACATAGAAATGCTGGCAAGACCTCTAAACCAGGAAGAAAGGGGGCCAGTGAATAATTGGTCAATACTGTGTATGTGCTCTCGTATATGATTTAAAGCTTGTGAAATATCATGTGAGTGATCAGGAATATATATACAACACTGTATGCGTATAAGCGTACAATGTTGTGCCTTATAAGGGCACAAGTCCTGCCTTGTGCCACAGTCAAAATTCTAAAGTAACTCTATTTTATAAGATTACTTTCTGTAATTGGGTGGTTTCATCATCTGACAATGATATTGTCAACCTTGATTCATTAACACATGAGCTTTTTGATTACCTAAAGCAGTTATATGCATTTTGGAGACCACTGTGGTTCCCCCTCGGGCAAGAATAGCTAAAGGATAAAACCACCTTGAGGTATCCTTCACTCAATAACTAGATATAACCACTTCTAGTTGCTAGGAGTGAGTGGTAAGGAATCATATAATTAGGCAGGGACATGTGGCCACCACCATATACAGAGTCCTGTTCAATTTTAAAGTATATAGGGCAAATCCCCTCTATGTGGTACATGACATCCATGGGAGAAACTCTCTCTGGCTTTGTGCAAGATGACTCCCAGGGATGACACTGTCCCTGGCACTGTGGTATCAAAAATTCCATCCTGACCAAAAGGGGGAAAAGAAGTGTAACTAATAAAGTATTGGGGCAGGTAGAGTTCAAATAAAGTCGAGAGGCTACTCTGGAGGTTACTCGTATGCAAGCTTCAGTTAGACATTGCTACCTATCATACCTTGCCAAACCCCAACCAGGACCATTCCAGCCAATCCTAAAGAACACTGAAGGCAATATATAAGATTCTACAAAGGTTCCATACACTAGAGTAACTTTCCAGAAACCTACAACCTCCAGATGGGTTCCTGGACCAGATAAGTCCTGAAACCTTGAGGGTCCAGCCTCTCCAGCATATCAGATAGTTCCATCTTCCTACCCCATATTAGTGACAGACCCTTCCATGATGAGTAAGTTAGAATGGCCATAGCCCAAACACCCCTAAAGAGAGGGATGGAAAGATCAAAGGTGATGGTGGAGTTATTCAGAGAAGATAGGATTTAGCAAATGAATATGACTGCTGAATCATTACAGTGATATCTCTTTTAGTCTCCAATATCTTAGTGCAACTAGAAGTAAAAACCTAAAATTGTGGAATTGTAATCCCTGTCAAACTCTGAAATATGTTCATCAACTAACTGTGGTGCTGTGCCTTGAAATTTATTGCTTTTTTGTATATATGTTATTTTTCACAAAAAAGAAAGAAAATTGATTGTGGTAATAAAAAATATTTAAGCCTTCTAGCCTCCAGTTAGAAGGAAAAATCTGAGAGGATCATATGGTAGCCCATGACAAACTCTGGGTTGTGTCCTGTTGAACACTTGTTGAAGAGTGCTTTGAAAACCATTGCTTTTTTTATTTCTTTGCTTTGTATATATGTTATACTATACAATAAAAAAGTTAAAAAAAAGATAATTGGGGAAATTGAATGATACCAAAACTTTATTGTTTATCTTGTCATGAGCGATGGTGGCAATGTGGTCATATAAGAAAATGTCCATTTTTTTAGAACTGCATATTGGAACAAAATGATGTGATATTTAGTATTTGCTTAAAATACTTCACACAAGTGCATAAAGGAAAGGGAAGTAGATGGATCTTGTGTGACAGCTCTTAATAATCATTGGATCTGATGACAAATATAAGGTACACTATATTGTTCATACTTTGTGTTTAAAATGTTTACAATAAAACAATTTCAACAGTAAGTACTTTGGGGATGGGGGTTGGTTCTGACTGGGAAGGGACTTTTTGAGGTGCTAAAAATATTCCGTATCTTGCTGTGGGCAGGGGTTACATGATTGTGCACATATGCAAAACTCAGCAAACTATACACTTAAGATTTTTGTGCTTTACTTACAGCTAAGGTTTTAGCGCACTAAAAGTAAAGAATATTCCATATTTCAAAGGCAAAAATAAATAAATGAATACATGCATAAGTAAAAAAAAAAATTATAACGGGCCATTCATATTGTCCACAGGTCCACAGTCAACCCACAAGGGAAACATATGCTCCATGTTTGTGGAAGCATTTTGCCATTGGAAATGGCTATCATTTGAAGCTTAATGGCAAAATTACACATTTCTTAGGATAGCCACCCCATATCTCAGTTCCCATTAAGACATTCTTTGTAGATGGGGTCAAAACAGTCAAAGGCTACTGTTTCCACTGTTAGCAATCAAATCTCATCATGTATAGCATATCTCAATACAGGCGGGGATGTATCTACTTTTTTCCTTAAAAGGGAAAAAAGTAAGCTTGAGTCTCATTATAAGCTGGTAATTCAATTTCAGTCTTAAAAAAAAAGTCTTGTAACAGATGTGTTGGCATGTCAAGTTCTGCCATGAAAACAGGGTCATTCATGTAATCCACTTAGCAGAACCTATGGTCCAGGGAAGGCCAGTGGCATCCAAAGATTGCAAGTCCATGCAAACCTAACATTGGGTTCAACTGTGGGCATGAGTTATCACTGGAGCACACTGTAGAGAGGTGTTCTCTAGGGCACCACAGGCAAAAAGAAAGATGTTTATGGGAAACAATGAAGTGTAAATACTGTTAATCTAATAATATACATGGAAGAGTTCCACTGATAGATAATAAATTACCAAGCCTGGGGACATTGTGGAGAGTTTTTAAATACCAGATATTCCCCCTCTATAAACCTTAAGAGTCCTCTACCATGACCATGACATCAATCATTAGTCCAGCCATAAGAGGTTCCCATGGGAATAGGAGGCATCAGATTAGTGATAAAAATTTTTACAGGTATGTTTAACATAAACTGTGACCATTATACAATATTTTGGGTGACTGCTGTTATCCATGGGCTTAAGATTCCTAAATACTGCAGCTGCATAGAACAGCACCAAAGCCAAAGGACCTAATTTTTCCCCATTTTTATGGTTCTGAGGCATAGTCAACAATAAATTATTATTATTCCTCCTTTAGGGTAAAGAAGCTGGCTCTTTTATTTGTGTTCTTAGTGCTTGCATCAGTTCTGTAGTTAACATTTCAACTGGAGCTGGGAATACAGCCTGTGGTGTAGAGTTTAGATACATTTGCGTCTGATACAGCCTTTTAGTCCATTGTTGTAGGGTTTTTTTAGATAATCTTTCAATTGTTCGTATATGAGGCATTCATTCTTTCTATAAAGCCTGTGCCTTTGAGTTATAAGGTAGATGAAAAGTCTACCTTAGATCATGGTCCATAGCCTATGCTTGGGTCATTTGTGAAAGGGGTTTCTTAATAAGGTTTGTGTAGGTATACTATGGAAGGCCCTTTTCTAAGTAGCATCTTATTGCTTGTTGATTAGCCCTCCCCACCAGATTAGTTAACAGATGTCCCACGGTAGTATCCACTGCAGTGAATGCATACCTTACCCCTTATGAGAGAAGAAAGCTAACATAGCCTACTTGCCCCAAAGTCACTGGAGCCTTTGATCAGCCACTGTCCCCCATTTGGTGGGCCAATCAGCATGGTTATCACAGGGAACACAATAGGCATTCCTATGAGATATATATAAGTTCTTGGCACATGATGGGTAGTTGAAACTACTGCTGAATGGCATAAGGATTGATACCCTTGAAGTCTGCTATTTTAATGAAGCCACTTGGCTGCTTCTTGTGTTTTAGTAGTGTGACTTTGGGCTCAAACCAGGGTGTCTGCCTCAGTGTTCTCAGGTAGCATGTTAAAGGTGTGGGCAGGGATATGGTAGACAGATACCTTTCATTAATGGCAGGCATCCCAGATGTCTTGTGCAGTTCTCATTCCCATTGGAAGCAATATATAACTGTCCATTATTGTTTCCAGGTTTCCATTCAAATCATGAGACCTTTGTAAAGAGCTCAGCTGTTGGTACAGGTAGTAAGTATGTCTCCTGGTTCATGCATACTATCCATGCATATGGCTCTTAATTTGGCGATTAACTGCTTTGCATAGTGCCATTCTCCCACTACATAGTGTCAGTACTGGTTTGTACCATTACAGCTGTCCATGTGGGATGCTACCCACTAGAAGATCCATTATTATACCAGGCAGACTCAGGAATTGTTCCTGTGCCCTCTATAGTGGGTAAATATCTCTTTCAGGTGCAATGATATGAGCTGCTGAATCTTTTACGTACGACGCCACTCCTAAAATTTTGTGCATCTTCACACTAAAAAGGCTGGTATTGAACAAGTACACTTTTCACTTTGTTAAGATCCTTAATTGAGCACTGCCAGTGTCTGGCTTATTGGCCATGCCTTTCATCCATCCCTGTTTAGGGAGGTTGGTACTCAAGGTGATGAGATATTTTGCATTAGAACTTTTGTTTATAATAGAGCACTACATGTAGCATATATGCACTTTTTCTAAGGGCTAGATCTTAATTACACCCTTTTCAATAGTTGCAACAGGAACCTTAGTGGTACTCATTTAGAATGTTGCTTTTGCTACAAACTCTGCCCAAAGCCAATGTCAGTATAATCTGTTATAGTAAAGTGGCGTTTCCACTCAGGAGGTTGTAATTTCTGAAGGAACTCCCTGTTAGGTCGCTGCTATGCTGTTTATAATTTTGCTATAGCACTTGATGCATCTGCCAGGATATCTCCTCTTCCTTCACTTCCCACACCCCTTCCTTTTTCTCCTCCTATCCTCAGATGAAGAATCTATGGGATCCGAAGATGTTGGGTTCCATCCTGGATTCATTAATGTTCTTCAGACTTGAATTGAGGGTAATTTTTGACCACTACCTTGAACATATCTAAAATATAAAGTTTCTAATTGATCATCCACACAATGCAAGTATTCAGGTGAGGCATATGTCTTGCTTACTTGAGTGAGTTGTGTGTCCCTTTCTAATTTTAATTCCTCTTCTAGACTGTGGGCTATTTTTTTTTGGCTGCCTCTTCTGCCTCTGTGGTTATATGTAATGCTCCTCAAAAGGACCAGTGTATTTGTGCCACTACTTGAATGAAATAAGTCAAGAATAAGCCATGTTGTGCTGGAGAACCCCTGGAGAGTCATTTTATAAAGAACTGAAGGCAAATACAGTGGTAGCAGTTGCTAAAGTAATGAATAATAGATGGAGAATGCAACAGAGAGTCTGGAAATCAGGGAAGGAAGAGGCTATGGGAGGTTATACATGAGGGAATAGTTTTTGTAAAGCTCCTCTCTATGGCAGGTAATTGGGAAACCCAAATGTATGTTCAAGGATAGGTGCATACTCAGAAAAGGCCTGAGAAGATCTTATGCTTTTATCTCTGGCTGATGTTTAGGCTCTGCACAATCAAGAAGTGGAAGATAAGTAGAGTTGTACAGAGTTTGACTAAGCATTCAAAGAGTGCTCCAAGATAGAGCAAGGAATGGAATGGTATGCTTTTTTGTTACAAGCATTTAATCAAATCTCTGTCAAATCACTAGCTAACCACAGCATTAATTGGATTAAGATTTTAGTGACTACATACACCAAAGACCACATTTTATACAAAAATCTAGATAAGTCAGTAAACAAACAACTACACTCACAACAAGCAGAAAAAACAAACCCTGAAGAGAGGAGATAATGTATTTTCAGAGATACCATGTTATAATGTTCAAAATGTCCAGTGTTCAATTAAAATATTGCAAAGCATGAATAGACACAAGAAGGTACATCACATTTTCAGGAAAAAAAGAAATGTATAAGAACGGTTCATGAGGAAACCCACACATTGAGATTACTAGAAAAAGATTTTATATCAATTGTGCTACATATATTCAAAAAGTAAAAGGACACCATGGACAAAGAACTAAAGGGAACTGGGAGAATGATGTCTCACAAAAGTATGGTTATTAATAAAAAGAAAGAGACTATGAGAGAAATAAGTACAAATTCTGGAATGGATAGCCCATACTGATATGAAAAATCAATAAATGGGCTCAGTAGATTCCATCAATTAGAAGAAAGAAGCAATGAACTAAAAAAAAAAAGATCAATTGAGATAATCCATTATGAGGAGCAGAAAGAAAAAAGGATGAAGAAAAGTGAACAGAACATTAGAGACTGTGGGACATTTCCAAGCATGAAAATGTATGTATAATGGGAGTTACAGACAAAAATGAGAGAGATAGAAAGGGACAGGAAGAATATTTGAAGAAATAATTGACAAAATTTTCCCAAATATAATACAAAAATATTCTATACCTCCAAGAAGTACAAGGAACTACAAGTATGATCAAATAAAAAAGGTACATACTAATATACATTATAATCAAACTTTCAAAAGACTAAGACAGTGAATGAATCTTATAAGTAGCAAGAATCTATTTTTGTCACCTAAAAGGGATCCTCAATTAATATTAACAGCCAATTTTTCTTCAGAAATTTTGGAGACCAGAAGACACTTGGATGACATATTTAGAGAGAGCTTAAAAAATAAAACTGTAAACAGAGAATTATATCTGACAGAACTATTCTTCAAATATGCAGAAATACAACTTGACAACCTGCACATCAGGAGAAAATATTTGGAAACCACATAACCGAAATAGTTTATTACCCAGAACATATAAATAAATTCTTCAACTCAACAAGATAAAAAAAAGAACGAATTAAAAAAAAGACTTGAATAGACACTTCTCCAAAGCAGATATACAAATGGCCAAAAAGCACATGAAAAGATTTTCAATATCATTAGCCATCAGGGAAATGCAAATCCAAACTACAATAAGATTCCATTTTAAACCCAGTAGAATTACCACATTCCAAGTGCTGGAGAGGATGTGGAAAAATAGAAACACATATTATTGCTGGTTGGAATTTAAGATGGTGAAAAACAGTTTGGCATTTCTTCAGAATGTTAAGTATAGAAGTACCATATGACCTGGCAATCCCACTTTTTCCCAATTCAAGAGAATCAAAAGTAGGGTCTTGAATAAACATTTGCACACCAATGGTGATAGCAGCATTTCTCACAGATGCCAAAGAACTGAACTAAACCATTTGCCCATCAAGCTATGAATGGATAAACAAAATGGGGTCAGTGGAATATTATTCAGTTATAAAAAGCAATGGAGTAATGATAACATGCAAAAATGTGGGTGAACGTTAAAGATATCAGGACACCATGTGGAATGAAATAAACCATAAACAGTGAGATATTGCATGATCTCCCTGATATGGAATAATTACAATAATTAAACCCAGTGTGCCAGAATCCAGAATATAGGTTCCCTGGAAATGGTGTGGGGGTAGGAAATAAGCAGTTCAAACTTAAAATATATGAAACTTCTATTGGGATAATGGAAAAGTTTTGGAAATGGATGGTATTTTGGTAATGGTTGAGATGGCAGCATAAAATTGTGAATATAACTAACAGCATTGAATTATATATTTGAATGTGGTTAAAAGAGGGAGATTACAGACTGTATATATGTTACTAGAATAATTTTTCTTATAATTCCATGGAACTGCACATCACAAACAGTAAAGCCTAAGTTAAACCATGAACCATAGTTAATAGTAAATGATAAAAATGTGCTTTCATAAATTATAACAAATACCAGCTCAATGCAAGCTATTAATAATAGGGTGATATATAGGATCCCTGTATGTTATGTATGATTTTTCTGTAAACCTACAATTTCTCTAAAAAAGAAAAAAGAAATAAAGAACACCAGTTACTACATAGGTAAATATCTAAGCTATTCATATTCTATTTTGCATTTGTATTTCTTTTTATTCCTATATAATTTAAAAGGCAACATGAAAATTGTAATGCAAAGAGACATGGAGGGTCTTATTAAGTCTTCACATAAATGAGGCTTTAAGTAAAAAATTATGAAAGAAAAAAATAGGACATTGTATTATGAAAACATACATCAATTCATCAAGAGGCTATAATACTCCATTAATAGAATGAAGGAAAAGAAACCATGTGATAATACCTATTTATTTAGGAAAGCACTTGTCAAAATCCAACCCCTTTCATGATAAAAAACAAACTCAACAAACTAGCAAAAAGAAGAGCTACTTTAATCTGATAAAAAGAAACTATTTAAAGTGTACAGCTCACACCATATTTAATAGTGAGAGACTGAATAGCACACTTATAAATCAGGAACAAGATGGCATGTATATTCTCACCACCATAGTCAGCATTGTATTGTCCATGCTAACTGGGGCCATTAGACAGGAAGATGAAGGAGAAAAAAGGCTTCCAATTTGGAAAACAGGACATAAAATTATCCATATGCGCAGATGACATGATGTATGAAAATCCCAAGGCATACACATACATGCGCACACACACACAAACAACAAAACCAGATAAAAGCAAGTTCAGCAATGTTGCAGGATGTAAGACTGGCATGCAAGTATCCGTTGTTTTTCTATATACTAGCAATGAACAACTTGAAAGTGAAATTAATAAACAACTCCATTTACAACATCATCGAAAAGAATAAAATTCTTAGAAGTAAATTTAACCAAAGAGATGCAAGGCTTGAACATAGAAAGCTAAAAAACATTGTTGACAAAAATTAAAGAAGAAAAAAAGGAATGATAACATAGAGTGCACTCATGGGTTGAAGAAAGTATATTTAAGATGGTAATATTTCCACAGTGATCTCTAAACCCACTGCCATATCTGAAGAAATGGAAAGGCTGATCTTGAAATCCATAGGAAATTGCAAGTAACCTTGATTAGTCAAAATAATCTGGAAAAAGAAGAACAAAGATGGAGGACTCACACCTCCTGACCTAAAAACATATTATGAACCTACAATTATGCAAAGTATCATATTGGCATAAGTATAGGCACATAGATTGATGGAATAAAATTGAGATTTCAGAAATAAATCCATATATGAATGGTGAAGTGATTTTACATGGGTTCCAAGACTGTAAAATAGCTAATAAGTAGTCTCCTCAACAAATGTTTCTGGTGCAACTGGATATCCACCAACAAATGAAATATTCAAAACCATACCCAGTACCATATACAAAAATTAACTCAAAATGGATTAATGACATAAGGCCCCAAACCATAGAACTCGTTGAAGAAAATCTAGGGGAAAATCATAAAGGTGGTGCATTCAACAATGGCTTCTAAGATATGACACCAAAGCCACAACTAACAAAAGAAAGAAAGTAAAAAAAAAAAAGAAAAAATGATACTAATTCTACAAGAACTCTTTTAAAATATAGAAGAGAGTCATTATGCAACTCATTGTATAAATCCAGCATTGGCTAAATCATACAACCAAATCAGAATAATGTAAAAAATTATAGGTCCATATCCCTTGTGAACATATGCAAAAAGATATTTAACAAAGTATTAGGAAATCAAATCCAGCAATGTATTTTTAAAAATAAATAATGTACCAGGAGCATCAGGTGTTTATCTCAGGAAATAAAGCTTGGTTTATCATTCAAAAATCACTCAACACAATTTGCTAAATAACAGATAAGGGAGAAGAAACACCTGATTTTTCAATAAATGCATGCAATATTTTATAGACTTAAATATAGAATTATGATTTTTAAAAAACTTAGAAAATGAAGAATGGAAAATAACTTGCTCAAACTTGATTGTTGTGAATTATTTAACTTTGATTTAAAATTTGGGTCTGGATAGAGGTCAGGTATTTGTTACATAATGAGAAATTGAGGATAGGATGCATAAGAAAACATAGTGTTGCTCACAAGTCCCAGAGAAAGAGGAGTGCATGAGGGGTCGATGGGAAAATGGACATACTTGAGGTGCCTCAACTAGCAGGTGGGGAGAAAAGAAGCAGAGCAAGATGGATCCACTGGCTTACTTCTGCCATTATTGTGGTTCAGAGGTAGAGGTTGGTAGATTTCTTGCAGAACTCAAACATTGCTTAGTTTAAAGCAAACACACAGGAAAGAGTGAAGGGACTGGGGTTCCGAGGGTGGTGAGAATGGTTAGATTATTTATTATTTTGGATAAGCTGTGTTTTTTGGATGAAGTGCATGGGTGGTATGTGTGGTGGCCACATATGCAGATTTCAGCTCTGGGGGGATTTATGCCACAGGGCTGGAAAGCTGCTTATTAATTAGGCAAAAGAGCAGGGTTCAGGCTAGAGCCTGAGCCAAAGATGGATGATAAAGCGGCACATAAAGAAAAAGTTGTTACACTCGCCAAGAGCATCTATTTATAAATTATAACCGACTTCATACTTAATGGTGAATACTGTCCCTCTAAGATTTGTGACTGGGTAAGACTGTCCAATCTCATTTCTTCTATTCAGCATGGTAACAGAGGTTCTGGCCTTTACAGTAAGGTAAGAAAAAGAAATAAAAAAAAACAGACACTGGAAATAAATAAACAATACTGTAAAATATATATTTATTTGCGCATATCATGATTGTGTCAGGAGAAATTGTCCAGTTGTTTACAAAACTATTTGACCTAGTAAGTGAATTTAGCAAAGTCACAGGATACAAAGCCAATGTAGTAAAATCAGTTGTATTTCTATAAACAAAACAAAATTAAAAATGAAAGTAAAATCAATATACTACATACAGCATTTTTAGAAAACATGAAACATGATAGATGAATGTCTTAAATATATTCAAGACCTGTATAAGAAAATGAGAAAATACTTCTGAGAGAATTTAAAGATGTAAATAACTGAAGACATATACCATATAATCTACTAGTGAGTCACTATTTTTACCATATCAATTTTATAGATTCAATGCAATTCCAATCCAGGTGACTGGAGAATTTTTGGGAAAAATACAAGATTATTCTGAAATTTATGCAGAAATTTAAAAGAAGGTAGAGTAGCAAATCACTCCTCAAAAGGGAACACAGTTGGATTTGCTGCCCCTAATTTTAAGAATTCCTATAAACATCCAGTAAAAAGACTGTGTAGAATTGGCAAAATACAGATCAGTTCAAAAGAATAAAGTTTCCATAATTAAACTCAAATACATGATCAATTTTACAAAAATTTCAAGGTAATCCAATAGGGAAAGGACAAACTTTGCAAAAAATTTTGCTGGCTCTATTATATACCAAAAGGGAGAAAAAAGAATCTCAAGTGTTACCTTTCACCATACACAAAAATTAAATCAAAGTTGGTCAGAGACCTATGCGTTAAGCTACATCTATAAAAAATAAACTAGAAATTTTTATGACATTAAGTGAAACTATATTTCTTAGATATGAAACAATAAGCCTAAGGAAAAGATGAAAATTAAACTTTGTCAAAATTTATAAACTTCTGATCGTCAAATGATACTATTTTAAAAATGAAAATGCAGGCTAAAGACTTCTGGAAAATTATATTTCCATCATCTATAGGACAAAGTAATATATATATATCTCCTTAGAAGTCAGTAAGAAGTTACCAAAAACCCTATATTTAAATTGTGATGAGAACTTGAACAGAAACTTCACAAATGAAGATATACAAATAACCAATAAGAACTTGAAAAAAAAACAGTCGCCAGGACAGCATAACATACCTCCAATAATTTACACTACATATCTCCTAGAATGAACAAAAGGAAACAACTAAAAATACCAAATGGTGAGGATGTAGAACAATTGGAACTCTATTCTTATTTATGGTTCAGATATCTTTGTACATTTTTAATGCTGTCTACTATTCTAAAACCAGCTCATGCAAATCAGAGCTAATTTTAATCTTCAGCTTTCTGGGAGCTCTGGTTACTTTAAAAACTGGAAAAATATGAAAACTGTTTAGGATCAAATACTTTAAAATAGCTGCTATTATGTATGGGTCCTTAGCAGTGCATGTCTCATGTACTCAATAGCAGGTTTCCAGAAAAGGTTTAAGACTGTTGAGAAACAGAAGCTCCTTCTGTGACATGAGTCAACAGGGAAATTCACCCTGCTATCCACATGGCATTCAGCTTTCTCAACCACAGAGGTTCAGAGAATGAGCATGCTCTCACTTGGTTAAGTTTGCAAGTGCAGGGAATCCAGTTCCCATTAATGAATGGATGTTTCTCAAATTTGGCTGTCCGGAATGCCTGTTTCTGAGACAAAGACTTTCCCTCAAAACAGATAATTTATTCCCGGGAGTAGCCAACATCTGCAAGACCAGGTCCCTGAACCTTTATGGGAACCTTTAAATATCTACTCAGTGCAAAGCAAAAATGATTTGCTCTTCTTCACATCTCCAGAACAAGAGTCATCATGGGCAGAGTGAGCCATTTAAACATATTTCCAGCACACTTTCTGCCTCTTTCCCTGCAGGAACAGAGCCATCCATGCATAGAAGATTGATTCTCCATATTATTTCAAGTGAGTCCATTCTAAATTCAAACCCTAGATTTTTTGGAAAAGGCTTTTGAGATTTTAGACCTAAAAGAAAGATGTAGATTCTTATGAACACTTTCTTAACACTTGTTGATCTTGATTAACTAAATAGACTCTTTCCAAGAGTGTGACATCTTTCATATGAAAAGTTATTTATTCCTAGAGGAGGTGAGTTTGAAGGTAGGATTGTCTGTGAATGCCACCAAACGTTGTTAAGAGCATCTATCAGGACTACTAATGTAACTTTTTCAATGGTCCTCACTCTTATTAAAGCTTGTTACTCTCTATATTTACAAATATATTGTAAACACTTTCCAAATACAGTAAACCATTTCATCCCCCCACCAATAATATTATCATTGGCCTTATATAACAGATATAAACATTGAGGCTTAGAGGGTTTAAGCAGTTGAAGGCCCGTAACCTATATCTCCGATATCTGACACCATGCTTTTATCTAACACAATCTCCTTGAATAATGAATATTAGCCATAATGATGGACACAATATTTAAAAATACTTCACACACAGAAAAGACAAAAAACATGAATAAGAAATGACATAACAATTAGTACAAGCATGAACATGGAGAACCCATGATGAGAACAGCTACCAGTATGAATTAGATCATATGCGTCTCTGGCTTCTTCAGATACATTTAGAGATGGTTTTCTTGAACCTATTACATGGTTAAGTGTGTCTCTGTATTATGGCTTAAATATTAATTTTTCCTATGGCCTAGGTGCATACATGGTCATAAAATGGAATATATGAAAGAACTATGTGTGCCAGTAGCACTGTCTGGATATGTGTATATATATTCTCTCAATCAATTCTCATAACAATCTGAGAGGTGGATATTATTATCTTATTATATGGGGGTAAAACAGCAAGGAGCAAAGGGATATACCTTAGGTAAAAGAAGTTGCAAGTGGAAGAATCAGGAATAAAAGTCTATGATTTCGGAACCCATGCACTTTACCACTGTGATAGTCATTTTGCAGAAGATACTAAGGGAATCACAGACAGGGATACATATAGGAGAATAGAGTGCAGGGAAGAAGCTGATGAAGGGGACTTTCAATGAAAGTAGTACCATATTCTTCTAATAGTTAAAAATTCCAAGATGTCATTAAACAACAAGAAAAAAATTCACGATGTCATTAAACATAAACACATATATAAACTTACCTACAAAGAAGTATTAAAATAATAAAAAATACAATATTTTAATGATAATATCAAAAGAAGATTATTTCAGCACTGTTCTAACAATATAGGGTATGATTTAAGGAATGGGATGAAAAAAGACAATAGCCCAAACAACCTAAGACCTAATATTGACTCTGCTTCTTTATTAGCTACTTGATCTGGAGGAAGATATTTCACATCTCTGTGCTTTCTATTTCTGATTTCTAATATTAGTCTAAAAATAATAAAGGTTCCCATCTCAAAGATGTGTAGAGAGCATTAAATAGCCATGTCTACACACACTTAGAACAGAATGTGAATGGTAAGTAGTAGCTCATATTGTCATTATTGCTATAAATATTAGCATTAGTTTTGGATACTCATACCTCATATGCAAAATGGGTGAGCAATACCAGCCACACAAGTTGTTATAAGGAGTAAATGAAATCACATGTGCAAAGTTTGTACCTCCATGCTGTATACATAGAAAGGACTCCTTAAAATAAATATATTATTAGCTATGAGATAGTTCACTACATTTGGACAAGAAACATTATAAATGCTTTACAATACATTTTTATGCTTTCTTTCATTACCTTCTCCTATATTCTGTTATTCCATGAGCCAATTACCATAAATAATCTTCTATCTAACTTTTCTGACTCATTCTTCCTCCAAAGTACACAAAGTATACAATATTTCAATATTCTCCATTCCCCAGATTTCTCTTTATGCTTCCACTCACTTTCTCAATATTTGATTCTCTATTTCCTACAGAAGAAGGGTAAACTTCTTACCTTTAAAATTCATGACCTCTAATCCATCTTCCACATACATTTCCAGAGCCACCTGCAAATATGCATACTTGGCACTACTTCTAAATTAAGTTATTAGTCATCAGTGAAAACAGATGATCTATTGCCCTTTATATTTACAAAATTTCTTCATAATTATACACTTACCAGAATTTCACCTATAAGGCAGTTTTAGTAAACTTTGAAAATTCATAACATTTATTTCCATTTAAAGAGAAACTCATAAGGACTGAGAAATCAATACAATACTGCTATTTATTATTTCTTATAATGAAAATGTATAATAAATTCAAAGCTGCATTAATACAAATTGTTTTCTTTTCAGATAATGTAATTAAGAGCCACCTGAAATTCATGGAGAATAGAAACAATGTGACAGAGTTTGTTCTTCTGGGCCTTACAGAGAATCCAGAAATGCAGAAAATCTTCTTTGTTGTGTTTCTTGCAATCTATGTCATTACTGTGGTAGGAAATGTGGTCATTGTGGTCACCATCATTGCCAGCCCATTGCGGGGATCCCCCATGTATTTTTTCCTGGCCTATCTCTCCTTTATAGATGCCGGATATTCCTCTGTCAATACTCCAAAATTGATCATTGATTCACTCCATGAAACAAAGACCATCCCATTCAATGGATGTATGACCCAAGTCTTTGGGGTACATTTCTTTGGAGGTGCTGAGGTCATCCTGCTTACTGTGATGGCCTACGACCGCTATGTGGCCATATGTAAGCCCCTGCACTACACCACCATCATGAACTGGCGGATGTGTGGTCTGTTAGTAGGAGTGTCATGGGCGGGAGGTTTTCTTCACGCAACCATTCAGATCCTCTTCACATTCCGGTTACCCTTCTGTGGCCCTAAGGTGATAGATCACTTTATGTGTGATCTGAATCCTTTGCTCAATCTTGCCTGCACTGATACTCATACTCTAGGGCTTTTTGTGGCTGCTAACAGTGGGTTCCTCTGCCTGTTAAACTTCATCCTCTTGCTGGTCTCCTATGTGGTCATCCTGCGCTCCCTAAAGAACCACAGCCTGGAGGGGAGGACCAAAGCCCTGTCCACCTGTGTCTCGCACATCACAGTGGTTGTCTTATACTTTGTGCCTTGCATATTCGTGTACATGCGACCTGCAGCTACTTTACCCATTGATAAAGCAGTCGCTGTATTCTACACTGTCATAACCCCCTTGTTAAATCCCTTAATTTATACCTTAAGAAATGACCAGATGAAAAATGCTATGAGGAAACTGTGCAATAGGAATGCTATTTCAGGTTACAAATAAATATAGTTGGAACTCAACAATATTTCATCTGGGGAAAAGCTCAATAAGATATTTGGGTTTATCTCCACAAGGAATACTTTTTGAAGAAGAAGAAAAAAACTAATTACTGCAATTCATAATTTCTTCATTGAAGCAAGAAAAAGTGAGTGCAAGAAATGGGAGAAAACCCAATGAGGATAAATTTTTTTTTGCATTTTTGGAAAGTCCTGCTATATTGGAGTAAACCTTCATTTGTTCCATCCATGTGTATAGATTCATAGACTCTTCCTATAATAAATATAGAAATTAATGAAATATATCGGTATTTAAGAAAAATCTCTTTAATAATCTGAAGAGTTAAACACTGCTATTATCTTTTCTTTCCATGAGGAACCTGACTGAAAGGGTACCATAACAAAACAGATGCATTTTCTGACTGATTTCACAGCCATTCTCTTAACAGTTATGAGACACTGCCAGGCAATGATGACAGAAATGTCAAACAATTATAATAGCAACAATTTTTTTAAGCCAGACAGTGAGCTAAACACATTGCATATATTCTTTCATTCTATATAGATTTAAATCTATTAATTTTTCAGTAATAATTGCTTATTTTTATATATCATGATTAATGGTTATTCATTGCCTGCAACATCATGGTTTCTAAATGTATTTCAGGGCTATACAAACAATGGGCTTTGATCTCTGATTTGTAATCAAGATTATGCCATGTGGGCTCCAGAAACAACTTGTTTTGCTCATGTAACCCTTTGACACTTAAAACATATAAGATAGACTGAAATCAAATAACATTTGATTGTGAGATAAAAATAGGTGTTAAATATGCAGTCAAACTATATAAATCCTTGCCAACTTCCTGCAACTATTTTGGTAAAATAGCACAATAGGTGGTACACAATAAATACTGAATGAATGTATAAAAGTATAATCAGACACCTACACTGCACACATACATTGGATAAATATAAGCAAAACAAAATGCTATGGAATGCTAGTGAATTGTTTCTTAGTTTGATTCAGATTCAAAGGAAAGATTTCACTAGAACTCATGTGAGAATCACAATACTTTTTGTTCTTATTTAATCATGGGAATGAGAAATAAATTAAACTGAAGATTTCCAGTGAGTAAGTAAATAGTTCACCATGATATTCTCCCTACTGTCAGCATGGTTTCATTATCTTATGAATGTGGGCTGTTTGTGCTGTATTTTTCTGTTATTCAGTTTACCTTTTGGAAACATTACATATTAAATACTGCTTTGGAAAAAAATGTAGGGATCAGTCTACACAAATCAATTTTAGATGAACTTATTCCATTACTTCCTACTTTCCTTCAGTCATTAACCAATAAATGATTTTGAGTCCCATCAGTGTACAAGATACTGTGACAATTTTTAGGCTTCAGTGGTGAAGTAAAAGAGAGTCGGGTCCTGACATACTGCAAATTTCAAAGAAGTAATGATCCATTGGGAGAAAGAAATTAAAACATGCTGGGCGCTTTGAAAGCACATGGGAGGAAGACCCATTAAAGGCCATGAAAGGCTTACAAAAGGTATTCACCATGTAAAACATAATAAATGGGACCTGAATGATGAAAATAAGTCCAAAGAATAAATAGATATAAGATTGGGGTGAAGGGATTCATAGGAGTGGGAATGTATTATAAATCCCAAGAGATCAAAAAGAGTATTACATAACTAGGAAATGTTAACAAATCAGAAGAGCTTTAGTTACAAATACATTCATTCTTTCAACAACTATTTTTGGACCCCCATTGTGTGCAAAGCACCGTGCTGGTCACTGAGATGGTAACAGTATAAACAGTAAGACATGAAGCTGGAGACAAAAAACATGAATTACCAAAAACAATCTTCTAGTGATGTTAAGAAGGACAATGAGGAAACATTGAAAGGTCTTTTAAACTGGTGAGTGAAACAGGGAGACTTCAGTTTCAGAATGATAACTCTAGTAACTCTAATAGTTAAGCCATTATACCAATGACTTAGCCATGAAAGAATGGAAGCATGAACTCTGTTGGTGCCAGTGGGGATACACACTGTGGTGGTCACTGTTGTGTCCAGCAGATTTCCTTGACCAGATCAGGGCACCAATCCCCAGCTGCTTCCAGTCTGGGATGCTAATATTACATAGCCCCATCTTTCTCTGGATATTTATACCAGATAAAATAAGAACATTAAACTATTGCTTTTTTCTTTCTTTGCTTTGTATATCTGTTATATTATACAATAAAAAAGTTTAGAAAAAGATCAAAAAAGAAACAATGAAAAAGAAGCAATAATTATCAAAATGAAAATTCTCAGAATTCTTGACGTTAATCAAAGGGTTAAAATATCTAAAAAAATATATGCTGAATTAAAAAAAAAAGGCAACTTAGAATGGAGGGATGTCCTCATGACTCTTTTACTAGCACTTGCCATGTTTCTACTCCACGCCATGTGACACCAGACCAGGCTCCCGACATGGGTCTCTTTCCTGGGTTCCTGAGGGGGAAAGAGTAGCCTCTATTTACATATTTGCAGGTATGTATATCTGCTGCAATTCATCTCTTGGCAGTGAAGGACTAATTCAAGACATTTTGTCTCCCTTGCCTGTCCCAGATGCTACTCTAAAACTACAAGTGGGTGACAGGGACCATTAAAGCGCTATAAGATAATTATTGGAACACTTCTGCATGTGGAAAAACTAATAAATTGGAATATACAATACAGAAGCCTAGATTATGAGGAAAAGATGTGATTTTCTGGGGAAATTGGAGCATTGAAATATCCTTGTACATGCAGGAATCTGTAAGGCCACGCAAAAAAAAAGTACATGGCAAGATTCACACACAAAAATAACTGAGAGGATCCTATGTATACACCTCAGGCTCTGCAATTCTGACTAAGTGCTTAAACAAAGCAGCAGCAAAGAACTTTCCTGAAACACTGGGTGAGTTATTTTCTTTCAGTTTTTTTCTTATGTTAACTTTCAGTTTTCAAAAAAAGTCCCCAAATAACACTAGTTGCATACAAGCTAAAGAAATAGATACTTCAGTGACCACACACATAAAGGGGTACAGCTTTATCAGAATGTGTAAAAAAGTCACTACAGGGTAGGCCACGGTGGCTCAGCGGCTGAGTTCTCACCAACCATGCCAGAGATTCAGGTTCGATTTCAGGTGCTGCCCATGTATAAAAAAAAAACAAAAACACTAAAAAGTAGACTACTAAAAATATTAACAATGAAATGGTCAGATCAGTAGATCCTGTGGAATTGGAGGCTCTGTTTCCAAGAAATAACAAATTAAAGTATTAAAAAGTCCAGATTTCAACAAAAACACAAGGTATACAAAGAAAATAAAACAGGAAAGGGCCTAGATTACACAAAGGAACAAAATAAAGCCAAAGAAGTCATCAGTGAAGAAGCCTATATATCGTACATACCAGAAATAGAATTTAAAAATAGCAATATTAAATGTGCTTTAATATCCAAATCAAACATGTGCAAAGAAATAAAAGAAATTAAGAAAATGATACATGAAGACAATGAGAATACCAATTACGGAATAACAAGCCCAAAAAGGAACCAAACAGAAATAATAGAGTGAAAAATACAGTGACTGATATAAATAATTCCAAAAGGGATTCAAAGCAGATTTATACTGGTAGAAGCAAAGAATTAGTGAACTTAAAGATAGGACTATTGAAATTTTCCAGTCTTGGAAACATAAGGAAAAATTAATGAAGAAACATGACGATATGGAACACATTAGGTATAACAATATACATATAGTGGGAGTTGAAGATGAGACAAGGGAAAAGGGAAGAAGAAGCATTTGAAGTAACAATATACTGAAAACTTTCCAAAGAGATAAAAAATGTATCACCACATTTAAATTCCTACAGTTTTAAACTGATAAATATATGGTTGGCTATGTACAATAAATAAAGAGAACTTTTTAACAAGTACAACAAAGAGATGGAGGAACAGAGACATATAGGACCATGTATGTGTATGCTATCAAATCAAATGTGATTGTAATATATTAGAATGTCACATTTAAGAGTAATGTTAACTCCACAAAGAAAATATATGAAAAATACAGAAAAAAATGAGAAGCCACTCAAAGATTAAAGTACAGATAATAATCATATAAATATAATAATAGGCATTGAAAAAAGAATGAGTGACAAAAAGTTATGACTTAGAAAGACCAAATAGCAATATGGCAGAATTAAGTCCTGCACTATCAATAGTTACTTTAAATGTAAATGGATTAAACTCTCTTGGCAAACAACAGAGATTGGCAGAAGAGATAAAAATCATGACTAATGTATGCGCAGCTTACAAGAGACTCCCCTTTAATTCAAAGACACAGGTAGGTGGAAAGTGCAAGGATGGAAAATAGGTATCATCCAAAAGGTAGCCAAAAGATAGCTGGGCTGACTATACCAATATCAGTCTTTAGGTAAACACTGTGAGGCTTGAGAAAGAAAATCATTATGCACTGATAAAGGGACCAATTTAACAGGAACTCATGACAATTATAAATGCCAAGTTTATATTTATTATTTATTAGTTACAGAAACCCAGATATATGAAGCAAATATTTACAGATTTGAGATGAGAAATAGATCATTCTCCACTACCAACAGGGATTTCATCAGCACCACTTTCAATAATGGATAAAACATCTAGGCAGATGATCATATAGGAAATAAAAGAAATGGACAATTTTGTACACCAACTAGACCTAAGAGGCATTTTTACATCATTAAATCCAACAACAGCAGAATACAAATTTGTCTCCAGTGCATATGTTTTATTCTCCAGAATAGATCATAAATAAGTCACAAAACAAGTTACTATAGATGCAAGAATATGGAAACTTTACAATATATCTACTCCACTACAATGGAATGAAGGTTGAAATCAATAACAGAGGGAGATTTGGAAAATTCACAAATAAGTGGAAATTAAACAATGCACTCTTAAACTACAGCTGAGTCAATGAAGATATCAAAGGGAAATTAAGAAATATTGTGAGGCAAATGAAAATAAAACACAGCATAGCAAAACTTATGGATTTCAGCAAAGACAGTGCTAAGGGCATAGTTCATACTTGTAAATGCTAACGTTAATAAAGAAGAAAGAACTCAAACCGAATACTCAACTTCACAACTGCAGGATCCAGAAATTAAGAACAAATGAAACCAAATTGAGCAAAAGGAGACAATAAAGATTAAAGCAGAGAAAAATGAAATTGGAATTTTAAAAGCTAGAGTTAATAAAGAAAATCAAAAGTTGGTTCTTTGAAAGGATCAATAAAATCAACAAATCTTGAAAAAGGAAAAAAATGGAGGAAACAGAAATAACTAAAATCAGAAATGAAATGGGGGACATTGATACTGAGCTCACAGAAATGGGATAGCATAAGGGGATTCTATGAACAACTACATATCAACAAATTAGATAACCAAAAAAAAGATCCCTGGAAAAATACAAACATTCCACATTAACTCCAGAAAAAATAGATCTCAACAGCATAATAGCAATAAAGATATTGAATCAACAATCAAAATCTTTCCAGACTAGGTGTAAACGGCTTCAGTGTTGATTTTTATCAAACATGACAAGAAGGATTAACAACAAATTTCTTAAAACACTTCCCAAAATTGAAGAGGTGGGAATTCTGAACATTTTATTAGGCCAACATCACCTTAACATTAAAACCAGACAAATATATTTCAAGAAAAATTATAGAGAGGTATACTGAATGAACACAGATGAAAAAGTGCCAAAATAAATACTGGCAAACTGAATCCTACCAGACAGGAGTTGAATTGCAAACCATATTCAAGTGGTATTTATCCCAATTATGCAAGAATGATTCAAAATAAGAAAATCAATTAACATAATAAACCACAATACTAGAATGAAGGACAAAACATTTGGAAAAAACCTAGCATGTAGAAAAATAGAGATAAAAAGAAACTTATACAACATGATAAGGGCAATTATGAATAATCTAAGGTTAACAATTTACTTAGTGAGGAAGGACTGAAACTTTCCCTCTAAGATCAGGATGAAGGCAAGGATCCCCACTCTCACTACTGTTATTCAACATTGTACTGAACGTTCTAGCCAGAGCAATTAGACAAGAAGAAGAAATAAAATGTACACAAATTGGAAAGGAAGAAATAAAACTTTCCTTTTTTTGCAGATAATATGGCCTTATATACAGAAAATCCTGAAACATCATTAACAGAGCTACTAAAGCTAATAAATGGATTCAGAACAAAGGCAGGATACAAGACTAACATGCAAAAATCAGTAGAATTTCTGTACACTAGTGACGGACATTCTGATGAGGAAATCAGTGCAAATGTCCCATTTACAATGGCAATTAAAAGGTTTAAATATCTAGGTATCAATTTAACCAAGGATGAAGAAAGTTAATATACAGAAAACAGAAAAAAGTTGTAAAATGAAATTTAAAAACTAGAAAGAAGGGTATTCTGTTTTCATGGATTTAAAGATCAAGTATCATTCAGATAGAAATTCTACCCAAATTATCTATAGATTCAATGCAATGCCAATTAAAATTCCAATACCATTCTTTGCAGAATGGGAAAGCCAATCTTCAAATTCATATGGAAGAATAAGAAGCTCCAAGTAGCCATAGACATTTTGAAAAAGAAAAATAGTTGGAGGACTCACATTTACAGATTTAAAAAATTCTTACAAAGATACAGTAATCAAAACAATATAGAACTGGCACAAGGACAAACATATAGACCAATGAAATCTAACTGGCAGTTCAGAAATATGGACATCTATAGACAACTGACTTTGACAAGGGTGCAAATTCCACCCTTGGGAAAGAAGAGTCTTTTCGACAAACTGTATTGAGAAAACATATCTGGATGTAAATTAAGGAAGGTGGAATTCTACCTCATATCATGTAATAAAATAACTCAGAATGATTCAAACACATAAATTGTGTGTCTGAAGGAGAGACGCCTAAAAAGATGTCAACTCACTTCAGTACAGACATTATGGTCACCAGCAAAACATGTCTCACATAGGCACTGGTGGAAAGACATTTTGCTTATGGAGAAGAGACAGAGCATGGTCTGCTTCACTAGTTTGGTTCTTGTGGCAATTTGGAGTTGATTCTGTCAGATGTCAATCCTATCATGACCGGCCACATTTCCCTGGGGCTCACAAATACATTTTGTGCCTAGGACCAGGTGTGTCACTCTGGTGGGATGAAGCACAAACCCGCAGTAGTTGAGGGGACTGCTGGTATAGTCCCCCTATTTTGCCAAGCAAATGTAAGCATTCACTGGAGACAGTCTGACTCTGGTGGGTATGTTTTATGACAGT